>SJJU01000745.1:0-12169 GCA_012932125.1 Conopomorpha cramerella | reverse complement strand
CTTAGCGCTACGTACGACGTTAGTCGTAATTCAAGAAGATGGCCTATGACTGTTTTCTATGGATTTTTGAATATGTCTGCAATAAAGTTCCTAATGTAAGAAAAAGATGTCAAGTCTGTCCTGCTAAAAAAGATAGAAAGACTAACAATACTTGTCATGTTTGTAACAAGTACATTTGTACTGAGCATGCAATATTGTTCTGTAGCGGGTGTGCAGAAAACCATTGTGATGCAAGATGATTTGTCAGAATGATTTTTGTGATTGTGATCTCATTTATAATTGTTATATTTTTTTAAAAGTAAATATCTCATATTTAAGAGTTAGTTACGATGATTTGTTACCACAAAGAAATAATTTAAATATTTTTTTGTTAATTAAAGACAGAGGTTGTCAATTTTGTTAATTTTTTTTGGTCATTTTAAATAAATTTATAGAAACAATATAAATCTATTTTTATTTGCTATTTAAACTACTGGGTATTGTTAACTAATGGTGTACTTACCTACTTGAATAAATTTTGGTGTAAAATTACCAAAACATCTAAAAAAACTATGACATTTTCATAAGGGTCAAATAGACCCAACCCTACTGTTGATGTTATATTTTTCACTGTGCTGTCGCCGGGTTAAGTATTATATCGTGTGTAAAAGGACTCCGAGCGATGGTCTTAAAAACGTTGAAACCGGAAATGAAAAATATTTTTTCCATCCCCATACAAAATGTCATCTCCCGAGACAAAAAAAGTCATTTAACATTTCATTTTCCCGCATTTTCGCCATAATAGAAGTTGTTCATAATGAAGAGCCCTACAACGTTTAAAACTTAGATACATTTTTTTTAAATACACATTTATATAAATAAAACACCCAGATCCAACAAGTACGTTAAATATCTGTCAGCGGTGAGAATCGAACCAACGACCCTACGGAATAGAGGCAGACATGCTGACCACTATACCAACGGGCCCGTCATATATTCAGTACAGTTACCTCTAAAATTACATTTATGTAAAGCGAATTATTATGATTTGTGGCCACCCAACCATGACAAAGGTTGCATCCATAAAAAAAAAACATAACAACTATCATTTCGTCACGAAAAAAACGTATCTTTTCAAAATAAGCCGAAATAATCTATTCAATCATCAATTATACATTCGTTGTGTTACGGTAAATTGTAAAATGAGATCACCGTGGTGTTCTTAGCTAATGGGAGCTTTATCCACGTAAATTTTGAAATGTTGAATGAATAGTACAAATTAAAATTCAATTACTAACATACATAAAGATTTACGTATACAATGTGTTAGTTTTAACAAATTCGAAAATGTGTACATAGGTATGGTTGTGTTTTATTCTTTGATACAATACTCAAGGAATTTCTGATCAAACTCGATGAGGTGATAGATTTATTATGTAGACTATTTATCCCGAAATTCCCAAGGGAACGGAAATTAACTGGCAGAGCAACATTACATAATATGAAACAAAGTTGCCTCCCGCTGTTTGTCCCTGTGTATAGGTACTTATATTTTTAAAACTATGCAACAGAATTTAATGCGGTTTTCTTTAATAGATATAGTGATTCTCGAAGAAGGTTTATACGTATAATACAAGCATAGAATAACAGAGAAACACTGTTAATAATCTGTATTTGTAAAACAACGTTTTCCGCGTCAGCTAGTCTAAACATACACAAAACCGCATAGCTCAAGTTGTCCATCCACCATTCGACAATCTGTCCTTGAAATTGAAACAAATTATAACCGCTATGGACCAACCGCTTTGAACTCTGGCCCAGTAATTGGCGGTTATTTAAAAAATATGCCTGTCAGAAAAAAACATCGCGCGGGAAACGTTGCGGTTTTGTAAACTCGCTATTTTAAAATCGTTTGGCAATACACAATCAGAGTAGGTAATCTAGAAAACAAATAGGTACCTACTCAGGGAACTTTTGTGCAAAACAGAGACTAGATTAGGTATGCCTATTATAAAATATTCTGGGAAGTAAATAGAGTAGGTAATCGTAGCTGTCTTAGATGTATAAATATTAGCTTATTTTCGTTCGTCACTTTCATTAGACAAGAACAGAATCAGAAAGATGATATTATTGTAACTATCGAATATATTATGTCTGTACAAAAAAAATTACGCCAAACAACGGTAATATTTCGTAAATGTTCGCTATATTAATATATCTATGGCATCTAAGCTATCCATATAGATAAGTGGTAAAAATTGGAAGTGTGCGGCTAGCTCGCAATTTGCCGCCAAATATAGTGTCTGTGACTTCCATAAAATGGCGGGTATTCGTCATAAATCTGCGCTACATTCTTCATGTCATTGCGCATGCGCGAATAAATCAGGAACGCCGCTGGAACCTCCTTATTCGTACCTTCGGGGACATGCTAACGTACCCACTATTGAATGTTCCTTGACATAGCATTACCTGTACTGTCTTTGTAACGTGAGCTCAGCTTTCATTGGACATACTAAGGTAAGCTAACATAGATAGTACCTAACTTAGTATGGGTTGGGAAATAATTTTTCTCTGCAAGATTGTGGCTTCATTATGGGTTTTTTTTTAATGCTTTCGGTTAATTAAATCGTCCGCCCGCTGAGTTGGGTGTAATGAAGTATATATATTATGAGTGCATAATTAATTGGTTTATGTCATGATCTCGACATTCCGCGGGATATCGTTTTGGATCGGCGTCAAATAAATAGAGTACTTACTCGGTTTCAATATTTTTTGAATCCTTAAGAGGACATAACAAATTGGTACTTGAAGTTAATATCCAACTGGACGAAATACCCAGACATGATAAATGCATAGTATAAAACAAAGTCGCCTCCCGCTGCATATGTATGCTTAGATCTTAAAAATTACGCAACGGATTTTGATGCGCTTTTCTTTAATAGATGGTTTGACTCTTGTGCAACCTTGTTGGGCTCGTCAATATGAACAACTTTTACTATGGCGAAAAATGTTACACGATATTTTTTTTGCCTCGGGTGATGACATTTTTATGGGGATGGAAAAAAATATTTTTCATTTCCCGTTTCAACGTTTTTAAGACCATTGCTCGGGGTCCTTTTACACACGGTATAATAATACTTAATAACGTAGAAGAGATTAGGTATCTCATATTTTATACAAAACAACCAACATGTGGGGAAATGAAAAAAAAAATCCATACAAAATGGTTTTTTTTTATTTTTGCAGCTTTTTGTGCTTATTGACAAAACAAAGTTTGTCGGATCATCTACCTAGTAATATACAAAAATAGTTGGAACCCGCTGTTTCTCCCGTGCTCTTAGGTTACCTGGAAGAAATAGCTCTCAGAGCGCTTAAGTCGCCTTTTTACAATTTTTTTACAATTTTTTCGTAATTACTCATCTGGATACGAAAACAAATCACAGTGGCATGCAATTGGAGAGGCCTATGTCCAGCACCAGCAGTGGACAAGTATGGGTTGATGAATATCATGATGAATTACTGACCGTCCTAGTGTACCTTGGGGGAGGCCTGTGTCCAGCAGTAGACGTCAATGGGCTCGTAAGATAATTGTACAAAAAAGTTTGGTTATTTATACTTTTCTACCAGGGTAACATAAATAATTAGGATGTTACATCAAAGCCTGTTAACACTCCGCCGTATTCAGTCTAAGTAACGAAATGTAGGTAACATGCAAAATTATTTAAATGTTTAGGAATAGAAATTGTAGAACAAATCGTGCTACTATACAAAAAATAAATAACTTGGTAATAACCAGTGAGACGTGTGGTGACGGCGAATAGAATACATGTGTCACCACCCCAGACAAACTTTTCCCGCTATGGGGGTCGTAAGAGACGACCGAGGGAACCCTCCAGAGGACGGGCAGCAGCGCTCTCTGTGAGATAAACCACCACACCACTGCGATCGCCAACCCGCCTGCCCAGCGTGGCGATTATGGGCATTTACCTCCAATCAATGAGCACAAAAAGGCCACGGCCCCCAGTTCCCGGCGGCTCCGCTATTCCTGGTCACGGTGGCGACCACGGTAACGGCGGAGCAGGGGTGCGAAGAATCTCCGGGTTATGGGAGGCCACCACAAACGACTGACCCTGGCGACGTACAACGGACGCACGCTACGGCTTGACTCGCCTCTGGCGCAACTCGAGGTGGAACTTGGGAAAATTAGGTGGCACATATTGGGGCTAAGCGAAGTCCGAAGAGAGGGAGAGGACACCATTACCCTCAAATCGGGCCCCCTAATGTACTTCCGCGAGGGAGACCAACAATCCCAAGGCGGCGTTGGGTTTCTTGTGAATAAGTCCCTGGGTAACAACGTTGTGGAAGTGTCTAGTGTGTCAAACAGGGTAGCATACCTTGTCATAAAACTTACCGAGAGCTATAGCCTGAAAGTGGTACAAGTGTATGCACCGACCTCGACACACTCGGACGATGAGGTGGATGGCCTGTTCGATGATATATCGAAGGCCCTCCACTCCACTACTAAGACACATTACAGCGTTGTTATGGGGGACTTTACCGCTAAAGTGGGAGTACAGAATTGCAATGAATCGGCAGTAGGATCCCATGGATTTGGAGCAAGGAATCATAGGGGGCAAATGCTAGTACAAAACTTCCTCGAACGAGAGGGGCTATTTCTAATGAACTCGTGGTTTAAGAAAAAGCCCCAAAGGAAGTGGACCTGGCAAAGCCCCGATACTATGACCAAAAATGAGATCGATTTCATCATGACGAAAAAAAAGCACATATTCAGAGACGTCTCTGTGATCAACAGGTTTAATACCGGTAGCGATCACCGACTAGTCAGAGGCTCGCTGAATATCAACTTTAAGGCTGAACGTGTCCGTCTGATGAAAGCCAGGCTCCAACCAACCATGCTCCAAACTATAATGGGATCCGAAGCTTTCCAGCTAAGTTTGTAGAACCGATTCGTTGCCGTGGAAACCACAGCAGACGTGAACAAGAACCTCGAAAATGTGACTCGGGTCCTCAGGGAAGAGGGTACGAGATTTTGTGAAATGCAGCGTAAGGGCAGGAAGTCAAAGTTTTCCGAGGAGACTTTACGGCTGATGAAGGAACGACGTGAGAATCCACCCGTCACTTCGACCGCAAGGCGGGCTCTAAACCAGGAGATTAGTAAGCACGTGCGGCGCGACCTCCGATGCTACAATACTCGTTCAATAGAAAGAGCGATTGAGCAGAATCGGGGGTCAAAAGTGTTCGTACAATCTCTTGGAAGAAGCCACCTTGCGAAATTGACCACAGCAAGTGGAGACGTCGTCACTTCGAAGCCGTCAGTCCTTTCGGAGGTTGAAGACTTCTATGGCCGGTTGTACGCATCGCATGCATCTCGTCCTGATCCCGAAAATGGAGACTCTAGAGCCACATTGACACGCCACTTCACCGAAGACCTGCCAGAAGTCAGTACTGGCGAAATTGAGATCGCTCTTAGACAGCTCAAAAACGGGAAAGCTCCAGGAGAGGATGGCGTTACAACAGAACTATTAAAGGCTGGAGGTAAACCGATATTGAGGGAGCTCCAAAGCTTTTTAACGCTGTCCTCTTCGAAGGAAGAACTCCGGAGGCGTGGAGTAGAAGTGTGGTCGTCCTGTTCTTCAAAAAGGGAGACAAAACCCTGTTGAAGAACTATCGACCCATTTCTCTTCTAAGCCACGTCTACAAGCTGTTCTCAAGAGTGATCACAAACCGTCTTGCGCGAAGACTCGACGAATTTCAACCTCCGGAGCAGGCTGGATTTCGGAGCGGTTATGGCACCATAGACCACATCCACACAGTGCGGCAGATCATAGAAAAAACTGAAGAATATAATCTGCCCCTGTGTCTAGCATTCGTGGACTATGAGAAGGCCTTTGACTCGGTTGAGATCTGGTCCGTTCTGGAGTCTCTGCAGCGTTGCCAAGTTGACTGGCGATACATCCAAGTGATAAGATGCCTCTACGAGGCTGCCACCATGTCCGTCCAAGTACAAAATCAGCAGACACGTCCCATACCATTGCATCGAGGAGTGAGACAAGGGGATGTTATTTCCCCGAAATTGTTCACAAATGCAATGGAGGATATGTTCAAGGCGCTGCATTGGAAAGGACGTGGCATCAACATCAATGGCGAACACATCTCTCACTTGCGATTTGCAGACGACATCGTCATCATGGCAGAAACGCTGCAGGACCTTCAACTGATGTTGAATGACCTAGCTGATTCTTCTCTACGGATCGGCCTACGGATGAACTTGGATAAAACCAAGGTCATGTTCAATGAACATGTTCTACCGGAACCGATTTCAGTACACGGCACCGTTCTCGAAGTTGTTAAAAAATACGTATACCTTGGGCAGACATTGCAGTTGGGTAGAAACAACTTCGAGGACGAGGTAAACAGAAGAATTCAGCTGGGTTGGGCAGCATTTGGGAAGTTACGTCGAGTCTTAACATCAGCGATCCCACAGTGCCTGAAGACAAAGGTCTTCAATCAGTGTGTCCTACCTGTAATGACATACGGAGCTGAGACGTGGACACTGACGGCACGGCTGGCCCACAAGCTCAAAGTCGCACAGCGTGCTATGGAAAGGGCTATGCTCGGCGTTTCTCTGAAGGATCGAATCAGAAATGAAGTGATCCGACAGAGAACCAAAGTCATCGACATAGCTCATCGTTTTAGCAAGCTGAAGTGGCAGTGGGCCGGCCATATTAGCCGTAGAACCGATGACCGTTGGGGAAAACGAGTTCTCGAGTGGAGACCGCGTCTCGGCAAACGGAGTGTAGGACGCCCTCAGGCAAGGTGGACTGATTATATACGCAAGATGGCTGGCAGAAGCTGGATGCGAGAAGCCGAAAACAGATCACAGTGGCGTGCAATTGGAGAGGCCTATGTCCAGCAGTGGACAAGTATGGGCTGATGATGATGATGATGATGAGCTAGATTTTTTATTAAAAACTATTAAAAAGTTAGTAGGTACTTATATTCAGCTCTCGAAGTGGAAAGTTTCAATAACGAAGAGCTTTTCATTTTGTTTCCATCTATATTTTGAATTTCTGAAAGTAATACTTATGAAAAGGAATGCTTCTATATATCTATACATAAAATCAACTGTACCTACGATGTTACTCAAGTTTTATTCTGTTTCTGTGGAAATATCTATCTGGTTCTGTGGGAATATGTATATGTTAGGCTAAAATAAGAATAACCGAAATCCATTCTGTTGCTTTTAAGTTTATTCGCAACAATCATAATATATCCACAAATATATTTATAGTTTATGAGAAGAAATATTTTTATTTATAAGCCCACTGAATCCCACTGCAGGACTGGCAGTAACAATAGTTTTTTTTAACAAGTCAAGTTATTTTATAGCATGTATGCATATAGATATGTCATATCGATTGATTACAACAATTTTTTCCTCTTTATAAAATTGGTAGATACATAAAATCAGTGCTAAATACGTAACCTCAACGTTTGATTAACACTATATTCGGTTTTTAAACACAAATTAGCTCTCATGAGATTCAGTAAATCATGTAACGCGACACTGAACTCTTATACGAGGTTCATCGGACGGGATGGTGTCACTTCATGTGACACTCGTATCTACCTATCCTATTTGTGACTACGTGACCCTAGGGATAAGTCTGCTAAGTTCATAGTTGTAAGTAATAGCGTTTGATGCTTGTTGCTACATACATTACGCTTTTCTTAAAGAAAACTTTACGAAATTAAATAAATACACTTCACGCCTGTTACAAGGTAAGCTAGAGCTTGTCTTTGATTACTTTCGCGCCTATATACCCGGTGAACAATATAGGGGTATATTTCATCCCCGAATTCCCATGGGAACAAACAATCGCGAATAACACCGCGCAGTACTGCTAGTCCTATATAAAATGAAACATTCCCTAACACATGTTATAATATAATTTCATTTCGTGCAAACCTGTACATAGAGAGGTAGTTTCTCCGTGACGAAGCTACAAAGCTTTCAGTGTATATCACATTCAGATTTCACAACAATAATGTGTAATCATCACCAGCCATATAACGTCCACTGATGGACAAGGGCCAACAGTGATCATGGCAGTGCATAGTTACTAAAATTATGAGTCAGACCTTCGTAGTAATTGCTATAATAAAAAGAAATGTTTTACTATTTCAACCTTATCTGAAAGATAATAAAGCACCGTAATGTCCGAGCCTGTTTGTAGAGTCACAAAAATGTACTTAGTAACAAAAACATTTTGTCGGTTACGCTCTTTTTACCGTTTCGAACAAAATTCATATTAAAATGGAAAATGTCGCAGCTTGATAACCCACTTGTACAGACGGTTCTGTAGTAAACTTTCGAAGTTAATAGGAAATCATTTAAAACAAACAGTGCTATTGGTTGGAGTAAATTGATTTGGCTAAATTATTACTTAAAATGTTATTGTCGGCCCAAATCAGTCGCTGATTTGTTTCCGACTCTCATAATGTCCAATCCAAAGCGCGCTTCCGTCTAAAGCCGCGGGTTCGGGGTCCTTAATTAAGTATTACCCTTTTCAAACGGGAAACTTAAAAGCCAATAACTTTTCAAACAGCATCGAAACAATTTAGATGGTATTTTTTTCTTGAGATCTATGAAATACAACTTACCTAACAGAAAAAAGAATCCTAGAAATTTAAGTAATAATATAATGACTGAGGGACGAGATAAAATATACCCACATGCGAATAAAATAACCTTATACTTTTTGAAGACAGATCCTGGCACTTATTATGCAACCGGGTTAAAGGCTATTTAGAAGAACAAAGCTGCCCATAGCGATAATAACAGAAGTTTGAAATTAAGTTATTTGACAACTCGGAATTAGTTCCACCAGTAGTTTTGAAACCCTGGGGTATTTTCACTTTTAAAACTGATGCTGCATCGTTAGTACCCCATTTGGAATATTTATTTATTTATTTAAACACTTTAATGCACAAAAAAAGTATACATGGCGGACTTAATGCTAAAGCATTTTCTACCAGTCAACCACCAGTTATGGGAAAGAGCGTTGGGTGTGGGTATCCACAAAAAAGTAGAAATTAAAACACGTCAATTATACAATCAATTAAGAAAGGAAAGCAAACATTAGGAATAGTAGTGATACTAAACCGGTAACGCTATTATAGCAGTGGACAGAGTGGTAAAGGTCGAAGACAAGCTATGACGTGGGGATCTATTCACTTTTCAATAGTTATGTGACGAAGTGGTGTGATGGTGCGGTGAAGTGTGGGAAATGCCAATAATGGGCACGCTTGGCAGGCGGGTTGGCGAACGCAGTGGTGTTGTGGTTTAACTCACAGAGAGCGCTGCTGTCTGTTTTCTGGAGAGTTCGACCGGTGGCCTCTTATGTTGGGCTTGGGTGGTGACACACTACACCGCGATTTTTCAGTATTCTATACTTCGAATGTTTTACTTATCAGGCTGTTCTAAAAGCGAATGATGAAATTTGTACACTGTTGCTAAAAACAGTAATGGTTTAAGTAGATATTGTAATAAGTAGAGTTACGCGCTTTTGAACTATTCCCTAAAGTTGATCACTAAGTAAAGAAATGATTCCGAAATCGTAATTGTAACTTTATTCGGAAATTAAAAAATTTAACCATCGGTGACACGATTTTATAACCGAATCCCAAATAAATCAAATACGGAATATTAAATCAAGAGACAGTCCTTTGATTTTGGTATCCTTTTGTCATCAACGTTCTGTTTTATGTTGTATTTTAGACATAAGTGTGTTGAAATAAGAGGCCTATTTACATTAGAAGACCTCGCCCCGAGCAAGCGAGAATCGAATGGGGAGAGCAAATTCGAAGTGTGTAAGTGATATGAATGATTATTGATATCGGATTCGTAAGGCACGCTCGTGGAACTAGAACCGTATTAACTGCATTTCACGGATTGCCCTTAGTTCGACCGAGAGTCGAAGTTCCTTCGTCAAGATTGATAACAGGGTTTTCTGTCTTTTCTTTTGCTGTAGGTATTGTAGTAGCAGCTGTCAACGTTTCCGCAAATCAACAAGTCAGCTTATGTATGTGTCGCTACTGGATCAGCCATGATTCAACTCCGTTGTCAGCGTGTAGGTATTTGTAGATGTTTCAAATCTAACAAAACACAGCTTTTATACACTATTCTGCATAAATAGCTAGGTAGGTAACCTAGTCCTACAAATGTATTTAACAAATATTTTATTTAGAGCTTTAATTTTATTGTTCACTATTCTTAATGTTTTAGCGCTGTTCTACATCATGACTACGTATTGTCTATTCCCATGATGTCATTCATCGTGAAAGCAATAAAAACGTAAACAACCTTATCGGCCACAGTAGGTGAGGAGCGTCATTAGTGACGACAGCAAATGGTGGCATGCGTTTTTCAGGGCGTAAATAGGAACGAGGAAAATGATATCTTCATAATAGATAATAAATTCTGCAGTAGGCATTTATTATTTTCATTTCACTGTATTTCAACTGTCATTACTGTCAAACTTTGTTTTGAAAGATTGTCAATAATGACAGTTCTCCGCCCGAAAATCTGCCAGAAAAACGTCAAAGAAAATTCCCCATTAGGTCGATTTACTTATTTCGACTGTTTGGACTGTTCCTTCACGTGCACATTCCTTCCCGCAGTTGTTTACTTATTTCGATTGGGTGTTTCTAAATCATCTATGTTGTCTGACTCGACTTATCGACTACTATAAACATCGTAATCGGGCCCTGTCGGACCATCGAATCCGTGTCAATTACAAAAACGAACGTTTTCGTTTTACAGTGAGGTGGAGGACAAATTACAGGCTGTCACGCATATTATAAACGCGTGGAAAAAATACAAGCGAACTGAACATTTCATAAAAAAGACCCTGGCTTCCCCTTCGGAAACTCATACAGTTACAGCGAATAAACGCGACGCAGAAGAAATACATAACATACATTTACATTAGCAAAGGCAATAAAAGAATGTTACATGGCAATGCCAGAATTTGGCCATTGTAAACGTCTTTTGCATAAACGATAATATAAATTTAACAGGTCTCTGCCTACATTGAAATCCCTGCCCACGGCCTAACACGTGTTTGCATACGTGCTCACTGTTTCTATGTTATGCAATGTGTTATTCTGATATTCAATGCACATTACAGGTACAGTCGAGAAAGTGGTTTATCACTTAATCACTAATTTGCTACAACAACGCGATATTTCACGATATTTTGTTAGTGTGAAAAGAATCCTTCAAAAAAGAATCAATAGCAATAAAATTGTCATTTCAACAGTGTCTCATTCTGAGAGGTCGCGTTGTTGTACCAAATGAACGTTATGACGATACATATATACAGTTGTTAGGTATATAATTGTGACAAGTAAAAAATAAAATTTTTATCCCTAATGACTTTCATAATAGTTTCAACCTTAGGGTTCTTGGCCAACTGTACATACGTAAATGTCAAATACATATCCAGAGAGTGTTGCGGAAGAGGATTTAAATAAAAAAGGTTTTATAATTTAAAAAAAATACAGCACGCATGATACGATCGTCCTTGTAATTAGTCATTTCTGTTGACACTTCCTGGGTCACTAAAACACCGATAAGGTAGAGTGTAATGTGACAAGTAAACACAACCTTAATGTCAAATGACATTCATATTAGTTTCAAAGCATGGTAAAACATCTTCTTGATCGACTCTTTATAAGTAAACTAGTGGACGCCCCGCGATTGCATTCGCGTAGTTTAGTCGTACCTACATGCATCCCAAATTTCAAGCGTCTAATTTGAGCGGTTTAGATTTTTCATCATCATCATTATCATCAGCCCATAATTGTCCCTGATTTATCATACAAAAGTATTTTCCCGTAAATTTTCCGTTCCCGTGGAAATTTCTGGAATTACTTTCTTAATGCACCCCTACGGGTACATAAGCTACGTCCGTTCAAAATTTCAAGTGCCTAAGTTTAGCCGTTTGGACATTGCGTTGATATGTCAGTCAGTCAGTTTCTCCTTTTATACATTTAGATGTCAAATCTGTACCCGTAGCTAGTTACAATTTGGATTGGAGAGGTATTACAGATATGCAAAAAATATGAAGTTGTGCGTAGAGTTTCAGCAGCTTTCAGTGTAATG
>SJJU01000744.1:0-13653 GCA_012932125.1 Conopomorpha cramerella | reverse complement strand
TTTTTTTTATGTAAGTGAATAACTCAATCACTATCTTCTTGAGATTCCGGCGTGAGGAAATTCTTTTTCAATAAATATTTAGGTTTATCAAAAGATATAGCTGCAAATACTCTGGAATGTTGATAACAACTTGTATGCTTGAACTGTATAGACATGTTTGTAGTTATATATAGGTACGTAGATGTTATTGTTGTAGGAGCGCATATGCCAGTCTGCGTAGATACCAAAATTAAATACAATCGTTGTTTTGGTCGGTAGTGGGCAATATGCACATTTTATTTAAGGCACGTCGAATTATGCCCTTGGTAGTTCGAACGTCGGCGACGCGGCTTATTCCGTCTGGTCCAGGGTATAATTGGTGGATACGAGCCAGCTTCCAGTGAAGTGGAGCAATGTTCTCTTCTTTGAGGATGACGAGATCTCCAACGTTGAGTTCCCGCTGTCTCGTACGCCATTTAGTGCGGAGCTGCAGTTCTGGTAAATACTCCCGGCGCCAACGATCCCAGAATGTCTGACGTATTAGCTCGATACGGTCGTATCTGCTAGGGCGCTTGGAGGTGATAGGCAGAGATGGTATCGCAGTCAGGGGCCGTCCGATAAGGAAGTGACCGGGAGTAAGAGGGCTAAGGTCATTAGGATCTGATGAAAGAGGGGCTAATGGGCGGGAGTTTAGAATAGCCTCTATTTGTGAGAATAAAGTAGCAAGTTCCTCAAATGTCAGCGAACAATTGCCTGCAATTCGTTTTAAGTGAAACTTGGCCGATTTTACCCCAGCTTCCCATATGCCTCCGAAGTGAGGGGAATAGGCAGGTATAAATTTAAAACTTATATTTTCCTCATTAGCATAGTTAATAACCGACTGACGACAAGCTTTAAATACTTTAGATAGTTCATTGTTTGCACCCTTGAAATTAGTCCCATTATCGGAATATATGACAGCTGGCTTGCCCCGCCGCGATATAAATCTACGCAAACACAATAAAAAAGATTCAGTACTTAGGTCACAGGTCAACTCTAAGTGAATTGCTTTAGTACTTAGGCATACAAATAAGCATAAATAACATTTAGAAATGCGGTTACCTTTTCCCTTACGACTTGATATGAGGAATGGCCCTGCCATGTCTACACCCGTTATATTAAATGGAAATGTTGGAGTGGTTCGCTCAGTGGGTAAGTTGCCCATCATAGGCTGAATTGTTTTTCCTACGTTACGAACGCAACCCACACATTCTTTCACAGTACGTCGCGCGAGAGTTCTGCCTCCAATAACCCAAAATTGCTGACGGATAGATGCTAGTAGTAATTGGGGTCCCGCGTGAAATAGTCGTGAATGTTCGGAGGAGAACAATAATTTAGTAAAGTAATGTTTATGGTCTAAAATCATAGGATGCTTTGCATCATAACTATATTCAATATTTTGAATTCTACCCCCAACTCTTAAAACATTACTACTATCTAAAAATGGGCACAAGGACAGAAGTCTATGTGTTTTAGGAAGAAGTTTGTTTCTGGAAATTATATCAATCTCATTAGCAAACATTTCTTGTTGGCTTAGTCGAACTAAGGTTAATAAAGACTTATTTAATTCTTCTAAATCTAAACAATAGGTTTTAATTCTACTACTTTTGTTTCGACAATTGTGTATGAACCGCAATACGAAAGCAAATATTCTTTTTAACTCAAATACTAAAAGGAAAAGCTGACTGAAAGACTGACTGACTGACTGACTGACTGACATATCAACGCACAGCCCAAACGGCTAATCGTAGGGACTTGAAATTTGGAACGGACGTAGCTTAGGTACCATAGGGGTGCACTAAGGAAGGAATTCCCGAAATTACCACGGGAACGGGAATTAACGGGATAAAACGTATGTATGAAAAATCTAAACCGCTCAAGGTAGACGCTTGAAATTTGGGATGCAGGTACCTTAGTACACTTAAAGCTTAGGTGCAACAGGCTATTAGAAAATTCCCATGGGAACGGGAGTTATCGGGAAAAAACTTTTGTATGATAAACCGCTCAAGTTAGACGCTTGAAATATAAGATGCAGGTACTAAACTACGCGAATGAAATCGCGGGGCGTCAGCTAGTTTATTATATTTGGAATAATTTGTAAACGAAATTAATTTATTAATTTCATTTTGAGGTAAGTTTATTTTTAAATTAGAATTATCGTTATTTTTATTTATAGGTAGGGTAATATTTATTTTATGACATAACATAATTGATTTATTTTCTGATAGTTTAATAGGTGCGTATATTTGTGATGGCCATCTAGTATTAGATGACTTGAGGTACGCCGGTCCCTCCCACCAAAGCGTGGAAGACCGTAACGTCGTTGAATCTACACCTCTAGATGCCATGTCGGCGGGGTTGTCCCCTGTAGGCACATGACAGAATATAAATCCCGGTGTTATATCTTTTATCATTTTTACTCTATTTCTCACAAATGTTTGCAGGTTAGTTTTATCAGTTTTTAACCAATCTAACACGACCGTGGAATCTGTCCACAAATATTTACACATAATAGAAGAGCGGATGCACTGTAGTACCTTGTTACTACATTTTGCTCCCAAAAGTGCACCACACAATTCTAATCTAGGTATCGTTAATGTTTTAATCGGTGCGACCCTAGTTTTAGCATACAATAATTTAACAGTTATTCCACCGTTACTGTCGCAGGAACGTAAATAAATACAAGAAGCATAAGCATTTTTAGACGCGTCTACAAAGCAATGAAGCTCAATATTTAATGGTTTATCACATAAACAACGTCTAGGTATTTGGGTTTTAGATAAATTTGAAAAATCATTAATTAACTTCACATACTGTTTACAAATATTAATTGGTACCTCATCATCCCATCCTAGTTTCTCTAACCACAATTGTTGAAGTAATATTTTTGCTCGTATGATGCATGGACTTATTAATCCTAACGGATCAAAAATTTTACAAGTAGTAGATGTAATAATTCTTTTAGTAATTTTAGGAGTTACATTTAAATTATTAGAGAATTGTAAGATATCAGTTTTAGGTGACCAGTTCAAACCCAAAACTGTTGAATCTTTATATAGGTTTTTACATATATGAGGCTCGGCCTCTTCATTTATATTAATATCAAGGCAATTGGTGCGAAATTTTCGCAATGGTAGGCATGCGGACTGAAGAGTAGTTACTACTCCATTATAGATGTGCTGTAATTCAGATACAGTTTCAGCCCCGGTATTTAAATCATCAATATAGAAATCGTTTCTAATAACGTTTGCAACTTTTTTATCGGTACAGTCATCAGCTAATTGTTGTAAAGATCGAGTGCTTAAAAATGGCGCAGATGCGGTACCGTAAGTAACAGTGTTAAGTTGAAGGACGTCAATTGGAAGGCTGGGATGCTCGCGCCACAATATCAATTGATAGTGTCGCTGTGATTGATCTATCTCAAATTGGCGGTACATCTTCTCTATATCTGCAGTCAAAATGTATTTATGCTCACGAAAACGCAATAGTATTGACTGAAGATCACTTTGTACCACAGGCCCCACCAGCTGGATATCGTTTAACGATTTACCAGTAGATGTTTTGCAGGACGCGTTAAAAACTACCCTCAACTTGGTACTCTCGCTATTTTCCTTTAACACTGCATGGTGCGGTAAATAATACCCGAAAGTAGGTTTACTAATCTTAGTTAAATGTCCTAAATCTAAGTACTCTTTTAAAAATGCACTGTACTTAATTTTTAGTTCAGCTGACTTGGCAAATTTTCTCTCTAAGCTCTCAAGACATCGTTTTGCAATATAATAGGAATCACCCAAACATTTTTCAGGCAATTCTTTAAAAGGTATTTTTACTGAAAACCTACCACTAAGTAATCTAGTGTAGTTTTTTAAATAGTCGAATTCACATAATTGTTCATTCGTAGATAGCAATTTATCCTGAGGTAATTCTTCTATTGACCAAAACTTTTCCATAGTGTCATTAATATTTTCTTGAATAAAATTACAATATATAGTTTTTGCAGGCAAAGTGACTGCCAAGGGGCCTGCGACCAACCAACCTAGTTGGGACTCTTGCAAAATAGGTTTGTGCATACCCAAACGAATAGTATTGGAACCAACTATGTTCCAATAAACATCAGCCCCTAATAATATATCTACTTCCGCCGGGGAACAAAAAGTAGGATCTGCAAGTGCCACATTTTTGGGTAAATTTAATTCGTTTATATTTATTTCGAAGTTAGGTAATATTCCAGTAATATTAGGAACGATAAGGCAATTTAAATTTAAAGAAAATGAATTCATTTTTGATTTTATTGTAACATGACAACTTTCCGTTATGTTACACTTTGTATTATTGATACCGCAAATCGTCATCGGTTGCGTACTTGGTATAGGTATGTATATATTTTTTCTAAAACGCTCTGTCATGAACGATGACTGGCTCCCGGGGTCTAATAAGCATCGCGCAGTAAGTACCTGATCACCGTGAACAACATTAACTAACGCTGTACATAATAATACCTGGCTACGTGTGATAGCTGATAATGAAACCGGTGCCGGCGGCGCATCAGTAAGAGTAGGCGGGCCTTGTTTGCAGTCTATAGATTCCTGCGCTGATTTATGTAGAAGTGTTTTATGTTTCTTTTTACAAATACGACATGACCCTTTTAATTGACATTGAATTGTTTTATGGCCACGCCTAAAACAGTTTTTACATAGATACAAAGTAGATATTTTCGTGAAACGTTCGTTAACGTCTAATTCGAGAAACTTAGGGCACTCGTGAATGAAATGCGGTTGACTACAAATTGGACACCCATTGGTTAAGTTAGGTTTTTTGTCAACAGAGACTAGAAAACTTTTAGATTGATTATGATTACTAAACTTCGGCCTAGATTCTTTGGGCAATATTGGGTTAAAAAAATTGTTGTAGTCAGCTCTCCCCGGTTCAGATCGGTTAATGGAGGCAGTCTCCAACACATCAGCACGTCCACGCAAAAAGGAATAAAATTGTTGTATTGTAGGTAGGTCAGTCATGTTGCACTTAAATTCCTCCCATTTACGACTAGTATTTATATCTAATTTAGCAGATACCATAAAAATAATGAGTGTATCCCACTTATCTGTAGGCTGGCCTAAATTGTCTAATGCTCTGAGATGCTTAGAAACATGATCAACAATGTATCTTAATGCCTTGTATGACTCTTTTGTGATATTTTCTAAGTGAAACATTGATTTTAAATGATTGTTTATCAGTAAATTTTTATTATCAAAACGATCACATAAGAGCTGCCATGCTAACTTATAATTTTGGGCACTAAATTCAATAGATTTTATAATGACTGCAGCGCTTCCTATTAAAGAGGAACGCAAGTAATGAAACTTGTTTATCAGAGGTATGCCGTCATTACTATTTATAAGGGACTCAAACGTATCCTTATACTCGAGCCAACTCAAATAGTTACCGTCAAATGTTGGCAATTGTATCGTAGGTAATTTAACTGACGGGTAATTGTTTGTATGACAACTACTAAAAGATGCTTGGTCAGCATCTATTGGCTTTTTGATCGGTGCAGAATCTAGTAATTCCTGCCCTATAGCTAACAAACTAAAAAAATTGTTTTCAATTTCGTCTCTTTGATCAATTTGATCCTCAGGATCACCATGCAAAATATCGATCCTACTCTGTACAGAATCATAGTCTTTAGATAATGATTGGATTCTATTTATTTTTAATTCAATTTCCTTATATTTAGTAGAGGTTAATTCAGTTGGGTCGGAAGCTCGAACCAATTTTAAATAGTCGGAAAATTTTGTAAGTTGACCTTTTATTATGCCCCGCTGCTTTATAAGCTGCGACAATTGTAATTTATCAACTTCTGCCATGTTATAATTTTTTAGTAAAGTAAATAAGATAAGAAAAGGTCAATATTCCGTTATTACAAGGTATATAACTACCCACAAAACAAACTGCACACAATTGCTCACCTTTATAAAGAAATTACTTGTTTTACATGCACAAATATAAGTATTAGGTAAAATTGGAAATTAAATAAAAGGATACGGACGGCTGTCCTCTGGATCGAGTTTCTGGCTGCCTCACAGGAGTCACAGGATCTTCAGCACCGTTCACAAAATGGCCGCTTCTTCCAAAACCGGACAATGACGAAGCTTTTTCGGTTCGCAATTTTATTTCTCACGGTCGCCAATTTGTATAGGATACAAAATAATAGATTGGCGTACTATATATGCTTGCTTTAATAAGCTTAAATAGTGTACATAAATAGTTTTAAAATAATAAAAATAGAAAAAATGGTGGTTGTGTCGTTGCCTAGGTATATCAGTAGTGGCCTCCGGTCCATTCGGCTCCGCTTTATATGTAAGTGCCCCGTCCTCACCTCACGCCCCTCGGACGCCATACAACTTAAACATTGCGGCGCGTACATTACACATACACATACAAACTGTTATGACATCTAAGTAGGTATAACGTAGTGTGTGTAAATTATTACTTTGATTATAATTCCAGTGATGGTTCCG
Organism: Conopomorpha cramerella; assembly: GCA_012932125.1. Taxonomy (NCBI): domain Eukaryota; kingdom Metazoa; phylum Arthropoda; class Insecta; order Lepidoptera; family Gracillariidae; genus Conopomorpha; species Conopomorpha cramerella. Next base: position 7,117 of record SJJU01000744.1, on the reverse strand, counting down.
ATATTATATGTATTTTGTGACAATATATTATGTCTAAAACTTTCATATTAACTAACCCAATATATTGTGTTAAGGACGCACTGTTTTGTGTTTTGCACATAAATATAAATATGCCAGGACATTTTTACACACGGTCACCTGACCCCAAACTAGGATACCCTGTACTATGGGTGCCAGAGACTGATATACTTACATAAATACTTTTAAATACATACATAGACAAATAAAACACCCAGACGCACACAACAAATGCCTCAGCTCATCACTAAAGCATTATGTCCGTGGCGGGAATCGAACCCGCGACCGTCGTCCTAGAGGCAGATGCCCTGACCACTAGTCCATGCCGGCCGTCAAATAATAGTCTCATGACGTCCACTGCAGGACTCGTGCCTCCTCCAATTATTTCCATGATAATTTGGGAGAAAATGCCAATAATCGCCACGCTTGCCGTACGTAGAGCGCTGCTGCCCGACCTCTGGATTGTTCCCTCGGTCGTCTCGCACAGACCCCCGCGACGGTTTCGGCTGGGGTGGTACACGTGTATTCTATTCGCCGTCACCACACGGCGCATTTTGCACAAGTCAAGGAAAATAATATGTCTATTGATAGGAGAGGCTAAACACTGAGCTTACATTACAGATTTATTAACTTTTGTTTATAGTTTGTAAATACTTGAAACTCATTGAAGGGTTAACATGATGATGTACCTAAGAACTTTCTTTTTTATCACTATGAACAAGCGTTAAACCACCATCCTGCCTGATGTTAAGCAGCGATGTGGTATACGATGGAGCACACTTGTTCACTAAAAAAGATTATTTTTCAATTGTTCCAGGTGAAAATCTGGTTCCAGAACAGAAGAACGAAATGGAAGAAGAAAGACAACGTCACCAACGCAGAGATTGCAGAAGTCAAACAGCAGAACAAGAACAGCAGCACAGAAGAGAAGAAAACACAAGAAATAAAAGAAGAATCCGTAGTCGATAAACTGAACGAGAAATTAAAATGTACAAAGACAAATGTTAAGGCGAAAAAAATCGAAATAGACCCGAGCGACATTGAATCGAAAATATCAATAACAAAAATAACAAATAAACTTTCAAACACCGAGCTTAATGAAGTGAACAAAGTTTCTGTGAAAAGTTACTCTCCAGACGACAACTTTATGAACGACAATTTAAGTAACGTTGAAATGTAGGGTAGGTTTTAAATGGGGAATTTTCAAACTTCAAAAATGTCCTAGCTAGATGTCGCTAGTAGGTGTCCAGGGTGATTTATGTCGTCTGATCTTCTCGTCTGCCGATTTTAGTACGTTATTTTTATTATTTGGGTAAATTATTTAAACTTTGGACCCTATTGTAACACGTAAGCGAACAATAAAAAAACTGGCTGCTTGAAGTTAGTCATTTCGTTGACATTTATCCCCCCTAACACAGCTAGCGCCATCTGTCATGACAAGGGACCTGAAAATTCCCAATTCACAAATTGTTTTAGGCTCGAGTTAAATTTTGTAATATACTTAAAAAATTGACTGAATTCGGACAAAATACTGTTAGTTGTTTTACTAAAATTGCGTGATTATTATACTTAGTATGTTACTAAAATGATTTTGTGACTATCATGTTTTGTTGAACTAAAAATCTCTAATTACAACTACGACCCACGTTGTCTACGTCTAGATTATAGAAAATACGAACAAGGCTTTTCATATCAACATGGTCATATTGTTTTGGGCGGAAATTAATTAACTATTTCTTAAACGCGATTTTTGAGAAGTTTTCTAAAAAAAATCATTCTATCAATGATAGTTGAAACAGAAAGAGATGCCACTATTTTATTCTATGATCGTTCAACTTCGGACACGCTCTTTTGTTGGTTGTTTTTTATAGAAAACACCTTATTGCAGTTGAGGTTTCATTAAAAAAAATTCACAAAACTTTCATCGCTGATTGTACACAAAATGTGGATATTTGTCGTTTTAAAATTTACTTTTGTAAAGGCTATAATATCGAAACGAGATGTCGATTACTACGTGTGGAGCTCGTGTATGCATTCGTTTGCAGCTGGATGACAGAAGATGCAGATGAAATGGGATCTTTCCGAATCTTGACGTCCAAAATACATTACTGTATATGGTTTGTGTCGCGTTACACCTATCACCCCAGCTCCTCGAGGAATCGCGACAAACCTTTTGTGTCCTTGACGATCTCCTGCAGGGATTATCAAGGTCCGCACAAGTCTTTCTGTTTCTTCTTGAGAAATGAGTTCCAACCACTGCGTCAGATGCACGGGCTGCAGTAGCAATCGACAGCTCGCTTTGGAATAACACCTTAGCAAAGAAAATAGAGAGTTCATAAACTGTAAAAAGTGAATATGCATAATAAATTATAGCTTGTACATCCATAATAAATTATTCGAGAGTACAAAAATGTCTAACATAAGCCCTTGTTTGAACACTTACAGAAATACATACATACATACACTTCACGCCTGTCTCCCAGAGGGGTAGGCAGAGACTACAGATCTCCATTTGTCACGGTCCTAACATACCCCTTTCGCCTCATCTACACCCATACATGACCTCCGGTTTCGAGTACTTTTCACGCCACCTTCCGCCAGTACATCACCAATCTGGTCAACATAATATGTCCTTCTGGGGCGATCTCTACTTACAGAAGTATTAAGTTTAATTTAGTTCTATAGCTGCTGCTCTTACCTCGTTGTTTCCTACAATGTGACTAGCGGGTTATTTCACAACAGGAGTGAAATAGGAATACGTAGCGAGTTATAAACACTCAACTTCTGCGAATGAAAAACTAAGGCATGAAGATATTTTTGACGTCACAACGTTTAATAACTCGACACTAAGGGCTGCATGCACGAAAAAGATGACGTCACTGTCCCGTTCCGCGAGCGAGTGTATTACTACTACTGCAGGCCTAGCACGCGCCTCAAGAAATACATGACATAGAACAAATACGCGCTCTGATTGGCTGCTATGTCACGCTTCGTGCGACTCAGCTAGTTTCAACAAATCGCAGCGGATTATATGTCTTGTCACTTATTTCTTGGAACGCTGTACTATGGGGGCTGCAATGTATTTTTTTTTCAATTCAATTCAATTCGTTTATTGCACTCATGTTACAGCAAAAGTTCTTAAATAAATAGCAAAGTATCAAACATGAAGCCTGTGAGGGCAAAAGCAACAGTATGGTTAGTAGTACACTCGCTATATGTGAGGTACTAAGTACACTTACTTAATTATAAACTAAATTACAACTAAATCCTACTCTTGTGAACGTTAATATAATACTACGACAATGTCACGTATGACGTTGTCACGTCAGACTACCGTCTGAATATTTTTATACACAAGTGATAAGGGGTAAGAGATCGTAGATTTTTTTTTATCAACAACAAAAAGAAAGAAGGAAATTTTGCATTTTCAGTTAAGGTAACTTGCTACTGCTAATTATTTTGCAAACAAATAAATCATTAAAATTGTACCATTACATATCAAAATTTAAAAAAAAATCCTACTCAAAAATTTGTCTCAAAATAATACTCAGGGTTTTTATGTGTTCGTAGAGCTAACTTGAAGTTTTTCTTTGTATTGTTTAAGAGCGTAAGTAAATACTCGTTTACTTGTTAAGTTAAGTTACGTTGCCAGTCATTACTTCGTAAGGATCCGTTGATGATGTAAAAAAAAATATAGCACATTGTAAAAAAAATAAGTGCAATAAACACTTACAAAGTTTCAGATTACTAGCTGATCAGGAAAGCGTTGTTTAGCTAATAAACATAAAAATAAATAAATACACTTCACGCCTTATAACCCCGAAGCGAGGTAGGCAGAGGCACTTGCTAAAGCAAATGCCCACGGTTCACCAAGCGTATTTAACCCAACGTGACAGGGGGTGAGTCCATCGCCGTTATAGGATTCACACACCTTGTGGTGTGCGGGTTTCGTCACGATGTTGTCTTTCATCGTACGTTGCGTTGCGCACATAAGCTCTGAAAGAGTCCTATTAGTACACGTCCACTGGCCGGACTCGAATCCGCGACCTCCCAGTTACAAGTTAAGTATCCGACCAACTGGACCAGAGACGCTATAAACATTATTCCCAGTATTTCTTAATTACTGTTATATGCATTTATCAGACATATAAACCTTCATTTAAAACCACTCTTAAAGAAAACCGCATTAAAATCAGTTGCGTAGTTTTAAAGATCCAAGCATATGCTTATATAGAACAAAAATGTGAAATACTAAAAAACCCATATAAATACTAAAAGATTATTTAACCTATAGCCCTTGACTTACCTTACCTTACTAGATATAGTTGAGTTACTTTGGGTGAACCGTGGGCATTTGCTTAACAAGTACCTACCTCTGTTTACTCTGCTTTGGGTATTAATGGCAGATAAAGGTAGAGAAAGGATAAATGGGTAATTTTCTTAGACGTTTTTCTGACAGATTTTCGGGCCGTGTCTTTCTGTCATTACTGTCATACTTTTAAAAAAAAATTGACAGTATTGACAGTTCTCCGCTGGAAAATGTCAAAAAAAATACCCATTGTACAGGTTGTATACGATATTTTGTACAAAAAATATCTTAAATATTACTTAATAAATTGTGTTATTGAATCTACCTACAACAAAAACTGATTGCTTGTAGATATTGATTATTAATGTTTTTCATAAATTGTGCAGTAATTTTTCTTCGCTTGTGTAACATAATAATGTTAATATAAAAAATAGTTTTAAAAAACAAAGATGCCATATCCCCCAATATAATATAAACCATATTTGCCAAAATGAATGCTCAGTTGTCTTTTTTTTTTGTGAAAAAAATATTGATATATAATACAAAATCGTACAAATACCTAGAGATATTTAGTCTCCTTTTGGCTGACTGTGTGCTATACTATTTGCCATAGACTTTAGATGTAAAGTAGAAAAAGGAAATAAATAATTTTCGATATTACGCACGACTGATTTTATTTCATCCATCACTACCATTTCCCACAGAGAATATTGTTCTTGGTATATGTATGTATGACTACTTACTACAAAACGTAATTTAAGTCTCATTTTTCTTCAATTTATTTTATTGACTATCACTATAGTAAAACTTTGTTACCATACTAAAATGTTTATAAGGAACTATCCTACCGCCATCTATTAGACAGTAGCTGAAGTAAACTTACTAGCGCCATCTGTCGTCAAGTAGCAGAACGTGCTGTGTCGTAATGCAACAGGATACTCTGTGGTCTGTTTGGTATTGACATTGGGTAACAGATGTCGCTGTCATCTTTAAAGTTTAACATAACCACGCATAGAGATGTGCCTGTGTTCATTAAACCTGGATAAATACTAAAATAGGCTTCAGGATTCAATGAATTTATTGTAGTCAGATTTTCTAATGGTGTAGACAGAATCTTTTGGGGAATTGGCAGCGATGAAAGCATGAAACTAACTAGGTGCTTTAGTCTATAATTTAGCTTTACTTTAGCTTCGCTTTTGTAGGTTTTTAAAAGTTTAAAACGGGTGATTTGGTTAATTTTAATTTATTTTGGTTATTTTTCGCGCTATAATACCCGTTTTAAACTTTTAATAACATGTCAGTGCGCGTTTCCTTAAAAAAATATTTTAAGGTTTATTTTTAAGGAAACTGCTCATTAAATAAGACGCGAAGTAAATAATTATTATCTACCATATTGTAACACAATGCCCAGATTACCTCGAATTCATCTTTACTACAACTCAATCGCCAATTCCACGCTATAACAAATTCTCCTCGAAGACAGTAAACAAGAGGAAATCAAACGAATTTCCTATAAAATATATCAAATCTTGTAAACAAATTGACCAATTCGTGAGATAATCCGGGAAAATGGCGGACGAGAACAGGAATTTGAAATCATTCGATCAAACGAGACCGCCGCATTCCGTATTCAATGCGGATGTCGGTATTGAAAGCTTCATTTCCTTGTAAACGGACTTTTCCGCGCTCTTGAAGGGCGGTTTATGCGAACAAAAAACATTCGAGGAGCTTCTGCTACTAGATCTTCATTTCATTTTAATTTTTAATGAAACGCGCACAGACATTATAAAGACAAGCTCGAGCTTACCTCCGTTATTTTACTGGTGAGCAATATTGAGTTATAGTTTTTTTTTTTTGCTAATACTCGATATAGCTTTTACACTCGATATAACTTGCAAGTGAATTTAAGAAAACGATTTTTTACAGATCATTCAAAACGGATGGCGATTTCCTGGCGGTTCACACTATGAAAGTAGACGCAAAGCTTGGTTCGCGTAAATGGAAAATCCACAGGGTATGGATGACGTTTTGCCGTTCTCCTGGTTGTCCTATTGTAAAAACGCGATGGGGGTATTAGGTTATGCAACTCCGTAGCACTCTCCGAAATGTACCCGATAGAAGGCAGATAGGCTCGCAACTTTGCGGCGATGCTCTAGGCTTTGTAGCCGAGCATCAAACAGCCTGTTGTCACCTATGAGTCCTCTACCTTTGATTGTCGACTAGAATATGGTTCTTTTTTATAATGTCAGTTCCAGTGTTGTGTGTGGAAATTATATTTAATTCTTAAAATATACTTAAATCCTGTGGTATCCTGGTTGCAGTGGTACAAACTAAATTAACTCATTTTATGACGGGCCCGTTGGTGTAGTGGTCAGCATGTCTGCCTCTGCTCCGTAGGGTCGTGGGTTCGATTCCCATCGCTGACAGGTATTTAGGTGATGAGCTTTTAAGTACTTGTTGGATGTGTCTGGGTGTTATATTTATATAAGTATGTATTTAAGTGAAAAAAAAAATATAAGTAAATATATCTCGTCTGATTTCCATAACACAAATGCTTTAGCTACTTAACATGGGATGAAGGCAATGTGTGTGTTGTTGTAAAATATTTATTTATTTACCTATTTATTTATTTATGACATTCTCCTCTGAATTACAAATCTTAAAACGTTTGTAAACGATTTTCTTGAACTACTGTTAGGTAAAAAAGTACGACGTAACGGCGATGGGCTCACCACCTGTCACGTTGGGTTAAATACGCTTGGTGAACCGTGGGCATTTGCTTATTAAGCA
>SJJU01000742.1:0-13314 GCA_012932125.1 Conopomorpha cramerella | reverse complement strand
GATCAACCAGGGAGCTAAAAAACAACGAACAACGAACAACAACAACCTCTCCTTCCTCGATATTCGATACATCGGTATCGAGAATCGAGTTGACGAGTAAGTAGTTAGTTAGTTTGTTTGATGTTTGTCGATTTTAGTGTGTTTACACACTAACACAAACGCACACCTAAGCGTACTACGCGCCCGTCAATAGTGATGGGACACATGACGCCGGAAATGCGAACGTTCACCGAGACGTACCATATTCCTCAACTGTATATTATAATAATTCTTCTTACACAGTCGGTAGACACAATGACGATTACGCCCGGTGCCTTAGAGACGCGGTGTGGTGAACCAGCGACGAACGACAACACTCTGTGTGTCTTTATTATAGGGACGCGCCTCTTGAGACAGACTCGAATTAAATCGCGATCTGCCGGCGCACGATGTGAACACCACCTTTATAATTATAGGTAGGTATATTAATTGTCGCTGCGTGTATGTGTGTGAGGGCGCGCGCGCGCGCACACACACACGCACACACGGGGGTTGCTCTAGTGTGTTGTGTGTAGTAGTAACAAGAGTTACCCCCACCCGCGCGGCGTTGACGTAAACACCTAGGCGCCGAATTCGGCAAAGATTTTTATACAAGTCTTGGGCCAAAAATCGACACACAGGGTGTTAACGTTATAGTTAAGAGTAGTAGACTGTCTTTTTTTTCGCCTCTCTTGCAAGTGTGCACTGTTTAGAGCACTTTGCGCGAGAGACTCGAGGGTTAGAAAAGCCCCGTCTTTTTTTTTTCAAAAAAAACAGTCCCCCTTACTTCGCCGTATTTGAGCATCGCCTGAACTGGCACTTTGTACGCGCGTCCGCGATCTGCCCGCTGGTGCGATCACGCGCATGCGCGACGATACGAAAAATCGGAAGAAAACACTGGAAGAAAGAAAAATAAAGCAGAAAAAAATTCAGAAGAAAAAAAAAAATTTGAAAAAAAAAAAAAAAAAAGTCCAAATTCGTGTCGAGACGACGCCGACGAGCAGGAAACACGAAAAGGAGGAGTCATTCGAGGCGACTATCGGCCTGTAGACGACGCCGAGGCGCAAGTCCCTGTTGAAATTCACCCATTGACGCACTAACGCACAACAAACGATAGATATAACGATATTTTCAACATATCCGAGCCTAAATGTACACGGCGTAGACACAAACGCCACGAGAAAATTCCACAAGCGATAAATCAATAATAAAAACGAAAATTCCACATCCGTCGAGAATGTGCACCTCCAGTAGGTCTCCTCGATCACATGAATGCATAAAAAGAACGAAAAGATCAACATTCAAAATAACCATGTCAACAGCGACACCTAGCAAAGGGCAGTTTCGACGCTCCAACTGAGGAAGTAGGTAGGTAGGTACACCCAAAAGGCACCCCCCTACAACAACAAACACACCGAAAAAAGCAATATTCAACTATTTTTCCAATAATAATGCACATTCGACACCTGGTGAAAGTCATCACTCGTGTCCTGACCGGTGAAAGACGAACAAAATTATATAACATAATCAAGGACCAACCACAATCTACCGAAATAACAACCTAACAAACTAGCACAAAGGTTTAAAAATTAAAAAATAACCAACACAAGCAAAAAAAGTTTTCATGGCCCACCAATAGAACCCCAATATTAACAACAAACAAGAATAATTTACAATACAATTTTAAAATTATTCGGTTGAAATGCACTAATATTACCACAACACACATCTAGTCCACAGTCGAGACCACAACACTGTTTGCAGAGTCTAAAATTAAAAAAAAAAAAACAAAAAAAAAAACAACAATGTATTCCTAATTTTAAAAGAAATAAAAAAGCCTACACAAAATTTATTCAGACATAATTATTGTCATTCTGTATGTAGACAATCAATGCAAACATTACATTGGGTAAGTACCTAATTGGTGTTTGTTAAAAAAAAAACATAAATCAAAACTAATATTCAGTACCTACCTGTCAATAAAAAAATTATACAAAAAAAAAAACAAATATACTCTTTATTTCACTTATTAAAGTCAAGTCTTTATACAGACACATAAATAACATTATCCATAATAAACAAAACCTTCGTCAACACATTTCACTGTGAACAACCCCTAAACGTCAACGTAAGTAGGTCCAATCGGAAGTAAAACAATGTAACTGTTACTATTACTTTATTCATTTATTAGAGAAAAAACACTTTCTGTACGTAGACAGACAATCAATCCAAATAAATATCCAAACATTACATTAGGTACCTACTTGGTGTTTAAATAAGTACTTAAGAAAATTAAAAATGTGAAATAAACCTAACTAATAATATGTGCCAATACCTAACTAATAAACAATAAAAAAATCATAAATCAACACTAGCATACATTTTTCTTTCCTATTTAACTAATTCTGTACCTACATACCCACCCTACCTACCTGTCAATCAAAACATTATAATATATTAGGAAGCGTTAGTATTTAAAAAAATAAAAATACAGACACAAATAACCTACTAAAGTACTCTTAAAATTATTATTATCATTATCCATAATAAACAAAACCGTCGTCAACACATTTCACTGTGAACAACCCCTAAACGTCAACGTAAGTAGGTCCACTCGGAAGTAAAACAATGTAACTGTTACTATTACTTTATTTACTTATTAGAGAAAAAAAAAAACTTTCTGTACGTAGACGGACAATCAATCCAAATAAATATCCAAACATTACATTAGGGTACCTACCTACCTACTTGGTGTTTAAAAATTTTAGAAAATTAAAAAACCGTGTGAAAAAACCTAACTAATAATAAGTGCCAATACATGACTAATAAAAAATAAAAAACCAACATACATTATTCTTTTCTATTTTACTTATTCAGTAGGTACCTACATACCCACCCTACCTACCTACCTACCTGTCAATCCAAACATTGTGATGTACCTATTAGGAAGGCAATTAATTTTTAACCCTTAACTGCATGTCTTTTTTTTTGTCTGAATTAAATCCTATCCTTCTTAAATTATGTGGCCGTTCATACGTATTAATTGCACCTTTGACAATAATTTAGAATAAAAAATCTGTAGATGAGACGGCTAGAAAAAAAAAATATACTGATTACATCACTATGCAGCTAAGGGTTAAAAATCGTTAGGCTACCAATAAGTACATACCAATAGATAGATATCCGTAATAAACAAAACCGTCGTCAACACATTTCACTGTGAACAACCCCTAAACGTCAATGCAAGTAGGTCCACTCGGAAATAAAACAATGTAACCGTTACATACTTACTAATACTTTATTTATTTATTAGAGAAAAAACACTTTCTGTATGTAGACAATCAATCCGAATAAATATCCTAACATTATATTAGGTACTTACCTCCTACTTGATGTTTAAAAACTTTTGAAAACTAAAATAAATCAATATAGGTAAGTGGGTAGGTATGTAAGTAAGTACCCCAAAGCGGGGTAGGCAGAGGCACTTGCTAAAGCAAATGCCCACGATTCACCAAGCGTATTTAACCCAACGTGACAGGGGGTGAGCCCAACGCCGTTACCTACCTACCTAAATAGAATAACCCCTAAAGCTCGACATAATGATTATTCAGGTCAAACAAAAACCATAACACCTGAACTTATGGTTCAGGTAGAAAAAAAAAATATTTACTTATTTTTAAAATAAAAAAGAAAGAACATGACTACTCTTTATTTACAAAGGAATACACTATAATACACATTAAAAAAAATTAAACTCGACAACCTGCACAAAAGTGACAAACACTAAATACAAAAATAAGTAACTAATCTCATTCCCCTCAAAAATCAATATAGGCAAATAGGTAGTTAGGTAGGCACAATTTTTTTTTAAATAAATAAATAAATAGGTAACTCTTTCTTATTTTTCAGTTAAAAGGCAGACGGACACAAGCATATCTTTTCAAATTACACCCACTACGACTATAGCAACTAGGGCAAGTACCTACGTAGGTACTTAGAATTTAAAACTAAACAATTAATAAACAAAACGGTCAATACCTAACTAAGAATAACTCCTAAAACTCTATATTGAGTTTAAGTATTTAAGTAGGTAGGTAGGTAGGTAGGTACGTACGTATGTAAGTGGATATTATGCTGTAAAAGTAAAAAAAAAAAAAAAAATAGACAACACCAATAAGTATCCGCACGTTTTATTATAAAGAAAAAAGAAAAACTTTCATTACCTAAAATGAGAATAACCCCTAAAAGTTAATAGTCAACAGAAAGGCGAATATAATAAAAATAATAAAAAATAAACACAATTTATTTATAAAAGAAAAGTACACACTTGTACAAAACAGCTCGTTTTCTATATGACTTTATAGGTATTATAAAGTTACAATTAACAATAACTATCCAAACTTTATATTAGGTAGGAAGTAAGGAAGGCAAGTAGGTACCTACAGTACTCAGTATTTGAAAATTAAAATAACTTGATAAAATAAAAGTCAATAAGTATTCAATATTTGAGTTGAAATTAAAACAAAACACGAATATATTTTTATACCTATAGCTCCACCAACAAAACAATAGGTACACAAGTTTAAACAAACATAATAATTCACTACCCCTCAAAATTACGCTACCACCTCAAGGCAACATCTGGATAACACCAATTAATATCCAATCAAATATATTAATATTTAAAAATCAAATACAATTGAAGCAAGTGCCAATGTATGCCAATAGGTAGGTAGGTAGGTAGGTAGGTAGGTAGGTCCAGTCGAAAATAAAACGGGAAAATAAATACAACGTTCATTCTTACTTTATTTATTTAATACTTTATTGCAACATAAATGTACAAAAGGCGGACTTAATACCATTATAATTATATTTATTATCTACCAGTCGACCCCACAGCAGCATGGGAAAGATTAAAAAATAAATAAAAAAATATGTTATCAAACGTTTTTCCTGATCATGGTACATGAAAAAAACAATTATAGCCCATATATAACTAACTAAGCATAACGCCTAAAGGTCATAATAGGTAGAGAATAAAACGAAAAAGCAATATATTCCTATTTTTAACCGACTTGAGAAAAAAGAAGGAGGTTCTCAATTCGACCGTATGTATGTTCTTATGTTTGTTCGCGGATAACTTCGTCGTTTATGAACCGATTTTGAAAATTCTTTTTGCATTCGACAGGGGTTACTTTCAAGATGGTCCCGTTCAAATTTTATCTAAATTGATTCAGTACTTTAGATTTTATCCCAACTAACAGAATAAGAACTAACGAAGATGTCATCTAGACATAAATATTACCAAGCAATGTCGCATTGTAGGTACTATGATTTATCCATAGTGTTGAACATGCATGCATTACAAAAATAAAAAGTAAAAATCTCCTTGAGCATCCTTGTTCGTTTAATTAGGCATTTTTATTAAACAACTAAAATGAAAATGCGTATTACTTTGTAAGAGCTATTTTTTGACTTGCGAAAAAACGGAAGCAGTACGATTTCGATAATTCTTTTTTAATGGAATAGGGTATACATACCTCCATATAAATTTGAAAAAAAAATATTCCAACCCTAAGGGGATGAACTGATTGTAATGGAAGAGCACGCATAACTTTGTCGTTTATGAACCGATTTTGATGATTCTTTTTTTGTTAGAAAGACGGTACCTATTAAGATAAAGGTGGTCCCAAGGTAAGAAGGCAACAACGGTATCAGGTCGGTCCTTTTATTCTTCAAAATTATGCTTACAAAAGAACATACAGTTTAAACAAACATAGGTAATTCATTCATTTATTCATATATTGCACTTGCATGTTCTAATTGTAATTTGGCTACCTACCACAATAAATATTCAATCAAATATATTAAGGAAGGTAAGTACCTACCACCCCACCAACCACTTCGAAAATAAAACAAAAAAATAATATAGGCAACTATTATTACTACTTTATTTGTATTACAATATACAAAGAAACTATACACAAAATTTCTTGAACAACAAAGTCCATTAAATGTCTATTAGGTAGGAACTTTTCAATAATATACAAAATAATATATCTATGATACAATTAAGTAAGTATCTACCTAAACCAAGATTATATTATAATATAACTAGTTGTCTTGGCGCAACCAATTAATTTTTATATAATAGAGAACAAGATTAAGATAGGCCATACACAACAAAAGTTATACCTACAACTGTAGCACAATGTGTGTGTGACATATTTTATGAATTTTTGTTACATATTAGTAATTTACATATTGGACCTGAATCACTTACCAACTTTTTTTTTTCGGTTTGTTCTAGTGTAAACATGTCACTTTTACACCCTCTCAATAATTGTACTCTCACTCTGACCGCCAACGGGCTCTGGAAATGTACATGTATTCCAATTAGTAAGTAGGTATTTATTACAAAGTAATCAACAACAAATGTAACACAAAATGTAGAATAATAAAAATAAAAACCAACACCACCACACCTTGTACAACCAAACAACAAAACAAAACAATCCACAAATAGTAAGAGGCAGCGGCAACATAAAATATCACCCAAGAAACATATATTACCTATCATTATTATTATCTTTCATTATGTTTCCATTGAAAACCTAAAATGTTTATTTATTATTTTATTTTATTAAGGAAAAGCATACACAAAAATATATAACATCACCTTTTCACCGCTAGCATAAAACCCACACAAAGTGTTTGAAGAAGAATAATATTCATTCAAATACTAATGTTTTTCTACTTTAAATACTGTTTCAATGTGTGTTGTAATTTATTTATTTATTGAATTTTATCTTACAGGACTACCACCACTGCACCAGTGTTGTCAGACCAGAAACTAGCTGGCGTTGGATGAGCGGTTGGGCACAAAGAAACATTTAAAAAAAATATTAAGTACAACAAACAGTGCAACGGGGAAATCAGTTAGAAATCAAATAAACATTCTATACCTACATGACTTGGCTTTATTTATGTATAATTTCACTCACCGAAATTGTATTATTATTATTATTATTATCCACTGTCCACTGCAGACTCCTCATCAGTCAGATTTCTTTGCCAATTGCAACAAACAACTTGGGTGGGTCGGTGTGAATTATTCACTGAAATGCAAATAAGAATAATACAATAATAACACTTGTCTGGAAACCTATTACACTTTTTATGTTACTTCATGTTGTTCTAGAATGCAGGGACAACAAACTATCCAAATCATGCTGCTCACAATACTTTGTTTTGTTATAGTAATACAGTAATACTGAAACTGTACTAGCGATGATAATAATTACAAGTTAGTGTCCCTTTAGCACCGTTATTGCAAGAAGAATAGTTAAATTACATTGTAAAACGCGTCGTACTCACATTTTTCTTTCGCTCATTTTGTTGAAAAACACGCCGTCAAGCAACACTGCAATGCACTGTACACTGGTACTGTTGGGCTGTTGTAGTCTCACTTTGTCTCTAGCCAACGATTCCGATTGTAAAAACTTTGTTCAAACTTCTATTTCGTTGCAGGACAATTCGTAGTAACTTTACCGCCGCGGCATACTTATTGTTTGTTTGTTTTTTTCCATTGTTATTTCTCCGCGCGCAAGTGACAGTAGTGCTTTTTATTATAAGGTTTTACGCGGCTGTCAGTTTCAAGTGTTTTGAGCCATGCGCGTAACAAAACCTTCGGTGCAAGCTTCGATCGAAATCGAATCAATGCAAATATCTGCTCATACCAAAAATAACTAGACTTGCAAACCAAAGCTGACTGAATATTTAAAACTGAAAGACGTTCCTTCCTAGTTTGGTCTGAAGTTTGCTCCGAATCATTTTCACCTGTAGTTGGCAGCCAATAACATGAATTCGTGCGCTTTTGTTGGTAAGCTTGAGCCGCAGCGGGAACGGATGTCCAAACTCTCCTTCCACATTGTACGTATATGTACAGAATTATTGACAGTATTGACAATGGAAACTGACGTATCGACTTAGCGGTCGGGCGAAAAAAAAAATTCAAGTTTACTTTTACATTCGAATACTGAAAACTTTGTTTCCTTCAAACTAGATTTTCGTCACTATTGTTAGTTAGTTAGTATTTATTGTATTGTGCCGTGTTTACTTTATGTAATTGAACGAACAATACGCCGGCGTAGATCGAACGTGTTGTTGTCGCCGCATTGTATCGTTGTGTTGGTGAAACGATCGAGTTTTCTTTCTAAACGTAACAGCAACAACAACAATAAATACTCTTCTGGGGAAGAGTTCCGATGATCCCAGACCATTAGAAGGAAGAAGGCCTTTGGCCCACCATTTCCTAATGTTGTTTGTTGCTGAAAGTAGTAGAAAAATGGAAACTTGTGAGAAAAATGATGAACTTTACCTTTGTATTTTTCTCTGAAAGTTGCCCATTTTGCCCTTTTACTAAGCTTGAGCTACTTACATTATTTGTGTAGGTACTTTATGAATATTACTCCCATCTGACAATGTTATTATTGTTGTTGTTCATCTTGAATTGGTGTAATTTTGTTACTTACATACATATGATATTTGGATTGTACCTATGTATTTCAGGTGTAATATTTATTTGAGGAGGACCCTACTTGGCCTAAACTAACTACATATTTGGAATGGCTGCTGCTGGTTGCAAAGGAATGGTTTGAATATAACAAAAGTAGGTATGTTCATCTTTTCTCTTATAAGAAAAGCTTTTCAACAAGATGCAGTGACAGTGGTTCCAATACTTTGATCTACCTCCACCCTCCACCCCTACACCACCAAATTCATCAAATAGGATTACAATAGGAAATCATTAATCACCTGCCCACCTTGTAATGCAGCATATAGTCTCCGTTACTGTTGCTGCCTCATGTGGAGCCCCCAAACCTTCTTCGTCACCTCCAACGCCCTGTCAAATTGCTATGCTACTTAGAAGCAGTTCCCAATCTTGAAAATCCATTGCTTCATAAAATTGCTACTTGTTGATTGACAAATGCTTTCACAAGTATAAATAATCATTCAGATCATGTTGTAAGTTGCTATTGTTGCTGACTTGAATTGTTCACATTTATAGTAGTGAGATTTCATTACACTTTTTGGCTGTAGGCTCACACCTATTGCTAATATTTTGCAAGGTTCTTTACCCACCCTCAACAAATAATTAATATGAATTTCCAGGTGCTACTGCTGCACACAGTACAGTCCCAGAGCTGCCAATTGTTGCTCCCTGCCTGCACTGCTCTACTCTGCTCCGAGGCTACTCTTGAGAAGTCTACCCATACAACTCTTCACAGGACAAGTGCTATGTTACTGTATGTTACTTTTAATACAATACTATACTCCGAGGCAGACACATTCTTTGAAATAGGCATATCCAACTTTGGGAGATGATGATGACACAAGATGTATATGTCCTGAGCACCTTGTACCAACACTTACAAACGCTGCCAGGTACATGAAAGAGTATGTGTGTATGCATACCAAAATGTAATACCTACCTCTAAGTGTAAACTGGGAGTGCTCTTAGATCTCTTTATCAGTGCTGGTCTATTTTTAACAGTTATTACTAAAATGCTTCAGCTGAGCTGTTGGTGCAAGCAAGCCAGCCAGCCAGCCAGCCAGCCAGCCAGCCAGCCAGCCAGCCAGCCAGCCAGCCAGCCAGCCAGCCGGCCCCACCCGAACTATGACCCCCCCCCCAAATCCAAAGTCACGGGGTTGATAACGTCGGGCCAATGCCTCTGCCCACCCCCCCAAATGGAAATAAAAGGCGGTGCAAGTTTAAGTATATAATATGCTAATTTTAGATTTTAGGCTTACTATTTTTAATTGGAACTAAAGTAGCGGTTACCGGCCACTACTAGTGCAACATCCTTCACTGGTGAATTCACAAGTATAGGGGGTTGCAGCGCTTGTGCTGCAACCCCCAGGTAGCACGCTGCGTATTTTAAATGCGCAGATGACTCTCGCAGAGTATCCGTACGCGCGATCCAAACGAGATCCAAAATGTATGTGTATGTCAAATGTTTATTTACCATGTTTATTTTAATGTATGTAAGAAACGCATAGACTGAGAACCGTATGTATGTATGCGTTTCCAAGGGTTATCTTGCATTTCATGGGTATCTATCTATCTCATAAACCAAATCGCTCGCTATATGCATATCGAACATGTTCGCTGGTGCATGTTTCGCCCATACCAATTGATCTGAGAGGGAAATAGAGCATGAAATTTGGATTTTGACCCTAAGGTTCTTCTGTGTCCACCCACACTCCTCACATCTGTGGTGGACGTGGAATGTATGTATGTATGGATGGACGTGTGTGTGTTATTTGGATGTGGTGTGTAGTATGTTATGGTATGTTGTATGTATATGTATTTAGCCAGCCAGGACTGCGTGCTGCGTGCGGAGTAACAATGCACTTGGTGGGTTGGGGCCAGCAGGTATTTAGTTGATTCTTGTTTTTGACACATTTCAGCCGTCGTCGTTCACCGTTCGCCGTCGCCGTCGCCGTCTCCACCGCCGCCCTCGTCTTTCACCGTCGCCGTCTCCACCGCCGCCACCGTCTTTCACCGTCGCCGTCTCTGCCGCCGGGATGCTGGAAATAATGTAATATTTTGTTTGACCAAGCTGTGTTTTTCACAATTACACACAGTACATAAGAAACATATGAAGGAAAAAACGTCCTGTTATCCATGTCGGGGGGGGGGTTTAAGCGCTATCCTCTTACTACCTACCTACCGAAGAAAATCAACCTGTGACCTAACGAACCAACAATCTTACACAAAAACAGAATATATAGCAAAACTCTTAACAGGCTTCTACAAACAACAACAACAAACAACAACAAAAGAAGAACGAGTGGAATAAAACAAGGGCCCAATATGTTGAGACGGGGCTTTTCTCTCCTTCGCTCGAATCCTAACTATGCATCTAGCTAACCTAACTCGTTTTCAACAAACCTAACTCAGTTTTTTCACTAACCTAACTATATTAATACAGCTAACCTAACGTGTTTTTAGCAAATCTAACGACGGGGCTTTTCTCACCTTCGCTCGAATCCTAACTATGAATATAGCTAACCTAACGTGTTTTCAACAAACCTAACTCAGTTTTATACCAACCTAACTATGAATATAGCTAACCTAACTTGTTTTCAACAAGCCTAACTCAGTTTTATACCAACCTAACTATGAATATAGCTAACCTAACTTGGTTTCAACAAACCTAACTCAGTTTTTTCACTAACCTAACTATGAATATAGCTAACCTAACTTGTTTTCAACAAACCTAACCCAGTTTTTTCACTAACCTAACTATGAATATAGCTAACCTAACTTGTTTTCAACAAACCTAACTCAGTTTTATACCAACCTAACTTTGAATATAGCTAACCTAACTTGTTTTCAACAAACCTAACTCAGTTTTTTCACTAACCTAACTATGAATATAGCTAACCTAACTTGTTTTCAACAAACCTAACTCAGTTTTTCACTAACCTAACTATTAATATAGCTAACCTAACTCGTTTTCAACAAACCTAACTCAGTTTTTTCACCAACCTAACTATGAATATAGCTAACCTAACTTGTTTTTAGCAAACCTAACTCAGTTTTATACCAACCTAACTATAAATATAGCTAACCTAACTGGTTTTCAACAAACCTAACCCAGTTTTTTCACTAACCTAACTATTAATACAGCTAAACCTAACTTGTTCTCAACAAACCTAACTCAGTTTTATACCAACCTAACTATGAATATAGCTAACCTAACTTGTTTTAAACAAACCTAACTCAGTTTTTGTAAAAACACGTCGGGCTAATCTGGCCTCTGCCCACCCCCGAATGGGGAATAAAAGGCGGTGTATAATATCTTAATTTTATTAATTTTAGATTTTAAGCTTATCTATTTTTTATTAAATCAATTAGCGGTTACCGGCCACTACCAGTGCAACAGGCTTCACTGGTGAATTCACAAGTATAGGGGGTTGCAGCGCTTGTGCTGCAACCCCCAGGTAGCACGCTGCGTATTTTAAATGCGCAGACGACTCTCGATGCATACTGAAAAACGCAATGTGTGTGCTATACTATCGTCCCAAATGTAATATGTGGAATGTTTATTTCCTTTAACAGAGGTGGACTACACATTTGTAGGTAAATTGTTTTCACTACTGCAGTGTGTGGGGTTTGTTTCACCTAATATGTTATGTATGCTATTTTCCTACACTGACTTGCCACTTTAATTTATGTAAAAAACGTATAGACTAAGAACCGTATGTATGTATGCGTTTCCACTGGTTATCTTGCATTTCATGGGTATCTGATCTGCCAAATCGCTTTAATGTATGTCAAACATGTTTTCTGGTGCATGTTGAACCCATATTAATTGATCTGGGAGGTAAATAGAACATGCAATCATCTATCTTTCTTTCTGTGAGATAGATATGCAGGCAGTCCTTCTCTCTCCACTCACGCTCAATGTCTGGTTGACGTGAATGTATGTAATCTATCTATCTGTGTGTGTGTGTGTGTGTTTTTTTTTTGTGTGTATATGTTATACCGTATGTATTTAGCCAGCTAGTGGGGGCTACGCGCTTAATTGGTTTTTTATTATTTTTTTCACGCATATGCACCGCGGGGTGTTGCGAAAGTTATCTTTGTGTGTGTGTGTTGTGGTGTGTTTTCTTTTTGGTGTATGTATTACCGTTTAGCAGGTTCATCTTTAGCCAGCTAGTGGGGGCTACGTGCTTAATTGGTTTTTTATTATTTTTTTCACGCATTTCAGCCGCGGGGTGTGCGAGTCGCTGTCGTCGTTCGTTCGCCGTCTTCGCCGCCTCCGCCGCCGCCGCCGCCGAGATTCTGGAAATAATGTAATTTTATTTTATCCATCACATTTTACCCCCTGTTGTGTATTACACGACTATTATACAATTACACACAGTAAATAGAAATTTACTTTATTGAAAAAAATAAATAAAACCTCACCTACCAACAAAACACAACACCTTAAGCGAAAGAAGCAAAATAATCAAAAGAAGATCGAGTGGAATAAAACAAGATTCTATGTATGCGGTTTTAAAACGGAGACGGGGCTTTTCTCACTTTCGCTCGAATTTCAACTAAATGATAATTTTAGCCAAATTCCGAAACCCTACGCACTTTTGTACGAACCTAACTCGGTTTTATGCAAACCTAACTATGAATCTGGTTAGCCTAACTCGGTTTTATACAAACCTAACTCATTTTCATCCAAACCTAACCCAGTTTTATGCAAACCCTAGCTATGAATATAACTAACC
>SJJU01000739.1:7258-23676 GCA_012932125.1 Conopomorpha cramerella | reverse complement strand
TTTAGAAGTACGTGGAATAACGTAATATTAACACTGCAAAGATTTCTCGACGTTCAGATATTTTGTGAAATAAAGAAATAAAAAAAACGTTCGCGTACTTTGGCCAAATCAAACTTACCACTTTCAACAGAAAACAGTTAAACAAACAAAAAAAACTAACCACATAACTAATCTCGTTACACGAATCGAATCGAATTTAGCCGCCATTGTCTAGCTAGGGACAGAGCGACAGAGAGAAAAAAAAAAAAAAAAAAAAAAAAATAGACAACAAAAGTAACAAACCTTTTCAAAGACAAGGTAGAACTTGTCAGAGTCCTCGAAGAACTCTATGAGCTGGATTATGTTCGGGTGTCCCTGGCAGTAGTGGAAGGTCTCCACCTCGCGGAAGACGCGAGCGCGCGCGTGACCCGGCACCTTGTCTATTACCTGTACAACAATGTGGACATGGGACTCAGTAATGTTGCTTACGTAGCGTACGTCCTGACATTTTAATACACAGTATAAAACAAAGTCACTTCCCGCTGTCTATTACTATGTATGACTTAGATCTTTAAAACTACTTCATCATCATCATCAGCCCATATTTGTCCACTGCTGGACAAACTACTTATCGCATGTCAATTTTAAAGTAAGCTGTACCTACCATACTTTTTTCGACTTTACATTTTTTTTCAAATTACGTTCTAACAATATCATAATTGACTTAACTGTCTGTGTCAATACCTACCAAAGTGTCATTCGTGAAATGCACGAACTACTTATACGTAAATTCCTTTTGTGCTAAAAATATATATCTGTGCTGACACTATATACTAATACTACGCTATATACTAATGACACTTTGGTAGGTAAAATTTTGAAAATAAAACTGGTCTTAGATCTAAACCTGCACACGCATATTGATGTTTTCAAGGTAATGACTAAAAATGATAACTAGGCTATTTTTATGTCTTTAGGAAAGTAGAAAAAGGATATTTACCTTGACAGCAAACTCCTGTTGTGTGTAGATGTTGACGCAAGCTTGTACGCAGGCATACGCTCCCTCGCCCAGAACCTCGCCGGTCAGTTTGTACAAATCTATCGACAATAATACAATCCTCAGTTAAAGTAATGTAATTAAAAAGTATACTTAAAAAATATCAAACAGCACACACGATGTAGTACCACATCAGTATAATTTTACTCGAATATTTTTTATAGCTCACACCTTCTACATCATTTTTATTCTAAACTAGCTGTCCTGGCAAACATTTCTTTTGTCGTAGGGAGATTTGCACTTCGTGTATTGGAAGAAATACACCTGTTAAACCTTCCCTGGACTTCTTCGTGTAATTCAAGACCAAAATTAGCCAAATCGGTCCAGCCGTTCTCGAGTTTTAGCCAGACTAACGAACGGCGATTCCTTTTTTATTTATATAGATTTAAGTTTTTGACCAGACAACTTATTTATTTCCCATGACATATATGCCACATTCAAAAATGATCTAGGATTTTATTAAAAAAATCACGCATCTGAGGGTTAAAACAGTATCTTACCCTCCAATTCTACGCCAATATGCTGTATCCGCGCATATTTACAAATTCATACGTTTTATATATTACCATCTGTTACCAACCATTGTAGAACGCAAATAAATATATTGAGCAATGAATTCCTATTGGAATTGGTAGAAACTGAGATACGATCCTAACCTTTGTGAGAATTGTGAAGCTAGATAAATAGAAACCCTAACGTTATAAAATAAGGTCCGTTTTGCCGTGACCAGACAGTGGAAGGAAGTCCTACACACCTACCTACATACATACATATATTACTTAATAACAAGAACACGCTTTTTCTTAACCATGCAGTATAATATCGATAAAAATGGCAACATTTTTTTCTCTCATAAGGCTATTCAAATCTCAAGTAAACACCGTTGACAGCCGTTTTTCCTATGTAAACAAACAATAGGAAATGTGCTGGCAATTATAGCAACATATAGCGAAGGAAGTGTCGCCTTCCGCATGACTTACATACATAATGTTTCACCATTACGCCCAGAGAAAGAAAATGGCGGCTTAGGAAGTGGGTAGTTATGAAAACTATGTGTAGTATCTAGTAGATACTACACATAGTTTAGTTAGATACTATCTACCTAACTATGCATGTATTAATTCGAGTGGAGAAATCTAGATTTTTCAGTTGTAAATAATTTAATATATATAATTTCCGTGTCACAAAGTTAGGTACCGTACTCCTTCGAAACTGCTTTACCGATTTTTACCTAATTTTATATGCGTATTCAGTAGGTTTGAGAATCGACTACCAACTATTTTTTATGCATTTACCAGTTGTATTTCTCCCAATACACGGGGTACAAAAGCAACTTATTATGGCAAAACAAATGTTTGCCGGGACAGCTAGTTATTTATAAAGATATAATAATATTTAGCAAAATCTAATGGGTGGGTGCTTTAGGCGGAACACCACTATCAGCGACGTTTTGCAATAGATTTCAAACAGTATCTAGATATCGTGTAAACCGGAACATAAAACTGAATCAATTGCTGTTGTACTTAGTTTCTGCAATGTTCATGGTCCAAGAAGAAATACATTTCACTGTAGGTAGGATGGTGGTCAAATGCTTGTTCATAGTGATAAAAAAAAAGGTAACTTCGTCAACTTATCAAGGTGCATAATTTTATTCATTCGATAGACGTTGACATGAAAACTGTTAAGTAAACGATTACCAGTGTACGGTTAGTCGCCGCGTTCGCGTCAATTCCTACGTTATTACAAACTTTTTGCTTTCATTGTTTACCGACCCCGGTTAGCTGGCACAAGAAGTGTATAATGAGTGGTTTACTTCCCCCATTAAATGCAAGCGGCATAGCAAAGAGGTCTTTGTAATACGTAACTGAAATGAAAAAAAAAACATTTTGCTGGCATTTTTTTTTCTAGTAGTACAGTCTGGTTAACTTTAATTGTTTCACAACGGTCTTTATACACCGGTATTTCAGACGTTTACCATCCATTGTCGCTTTATATCACTCTACGAGAATTTTTACGAGGAATTACAATGACCTGATATACCTATAGTACAATTCATAAGTACTTGTTAGTACTTATCTAACTAAAATCGTGCCTAAATATAACTATTAAACTCGCAATGTGGTTTTTGAAACCACCATGTGCGTGTGTATCGTTAGTTCTAATTTTTCTATCGATTTCATTAAGAATAAGATATGAACAACTATCCAATAATACGAGTATGTAAATTAATTGCCGCCAGATCAGTATAAATTAAAGATACTTTATCTTGAAGCATTAAGACCGAATATTCAAACGCATTTTAAAACCGAGAGCTTCATAGCCTTGAAATGGCATGCGGCTTAACTAAGCTCTTAGCTCAAGATCCTAACCTATGTGGATGAAATTTGAATTGAACTTTCTAGGATTGAAACTGTCAAGTGCAAGTACTGACCTTGGAAGCACGAGGTGACAACTGAGCTGCCGGAGCGCTTCTTGCGTCGTCGCTTGCGGCGCGCCTCCTCCTTGCGGCGTGCGAGCTCCTCGCTCTCGGGTATCGGCACGGGGGCGGACGCGTCCCCGCCCGCCGTCACCTCGCCCTCGCGCTCGCTGCCCGACTGGCTGCTGCAACGACCCACGCCTGTAAACGTTCAACGTAACGTTAACACAAAGGACTTTATTACCTGCCAGTATCTTTTGGAACAGCGTCTGTGGTCCAGTTGGTCGGACACTTGACTTGTAACCGGGAGGTCCCGGGTTCGAGTCCGGCTACTGGACGTGTACCAATGGGACTCTTTGTCAGAGCCTATGTACGCAACGCAACGCTCGTACGGTGAAGGACAACATCGTGATGAAACCCGCCCACCACAAGGTGTGTGAACCTTATAACGGCGATGGGCTCACCCCCTGTCACGTTGGGTTAAATACGCTTGGTGAACCGTGGTACTTGCTTTAGCAAGTGCCTCTGCCTACCCCTCTTTGGGATTAAAGGCGTGAAGTGTATTTATTTTTTTTATTTTTATCTTTTGGAACCGAGGCCCGTATTCTGAAAGAAAACTGATTGCATATCGATGGTCCCTATTAAGAAAGTCGGATCTACAAAACAGAACATGTTCAGGAGAGAAGACAGTTTTGGATATTGAAACTAAACTATTTGTGGTACATACTTCAAATTTACAATAGCTTATAATCTTTTGTACCTCTGCCTGATGTTATATACATATAAGTTTATAGATCTTAATATCGCCACTCTGACGGAGTAGAAAAGTACACTATTACATATTCCTAAAATTGCACTACCGACATATTTAATTGGGACCATCGATATGTATTGCTTGCATATGCATTAGAATCAGACAAAGCATAAAACTTAGCTAAGGAGCGTGCGCTTGGTTCACGTTACAGTATACGGCCCTAAATCCCGGTTTATTGGAACAGAATCAATTTGACAAAGCAATCAAAACAGTTCGATCAATGATGTGATTTGCCGCTGGCTACTGTTTATCCTATAGCATCGCTGATGAACTGTTTTGATTGGCCGCTGGCGTTTCATTATCCAATAGCATCGCTGATCGGCTGTTTTGATTGCGTTGTCAAATTGATCACGCACACGGGAGTAAAGGTAGTCTTGCATCAAAACTTCTTTATTCAATATGTAGGTATGTGTGTACGTGTGGAAATTGTTCGCCTTAAAACATAAATAGCATACTAAACGTATTATGGATTAATGGACTAGAGCGCCCTAAATGGAATTAATTTTTGGTTATTTGCTTTTATCTTTCAATCGTTATAGGTGAACAAACCGTACACCGTAGCCCAGGGCTAAATAAATCACGAGAAGTTGTTTATAAAGGAGCTAAAAAGGGCAATAAATTTCACAATTGAACGGCGGCATTATTGCATAAAATGTCTGCCAGCCAATTCAAGTTCGTTTAACTACAACTGGCGTCTTAAATAGATCGCAAGGAGCGAGTGCTTGAAAACGAGCAAAGGTCAACCCGTTAGATAGTACTCGGAAACTGCTAGTTATCTCCTTAGAATAGTTATTTCTGTTCTTTAAATATCATGAAATAGAAGGCGATATTAATGTTCAAAGAGTTAGAATAACGTAACTCTTTATTAAGGATGCAGTCGAAGATATAGTTTGTTGCGTCTGGTGGCGTGACATCAGTTCTAAAAACGCATCGCTCCTCAGCCACAAGTATGAATTATTCACGAATATAGGTTACGTATGCATCCGACTGCGCCGTGTCAACGAGCCGAGCTGTTTTCCGTGCCAAAAAGCATTGTCTTACAATATCACATTAGGCCTGATGGCGGTAGCGGTGAGTGAGCATTTTATACGAAACGAAACGATGCACAAAATAATGCCGGTAACGATGACTTGCATTTTTTAATGTATAACGTACCTACAACAAAGCAATAAGGAGAAAAAAATACATCGATACTGTTTGCATTCGAGAGAGATAAACAGAAATCAGCTGTCATAGACAAGGATAGCCGTATCAATGCACAGTGGAAGTGCTCCCACAGCTGAGTTGGCAAACAAAGCCGGTTCAACGACCCGAGGCGAACGACTGCGTACGCGCCGCGCCCACGGTTACGTGACTTGCCTTCAGCTACTGAAATCTCTATACGAAACAACTATTGCTCCTATCTTTTGTTTATGTTACAGCGGCTATGTCGTATCAATATCATTGAACCGATGAACTAGATATACGAAAAAATTAATACTCGCATATTAACTCATATCAATATCCATAATACGTAATTTTAAATTACTGGTAACTTTCTTGCATGTAGCAACTGTTAATAATCTTCACAAATAAAGACATCTAAGCGAACATTTAAATACGAGTAACAACCGACTGAATAGAAACAATCAAACCGCCAGTTTCCTATGAAATCGCATACGATTGATGATTGTAATAACGCAGTTTGCGTGCGCTCCCTTAATTATATGAACTGTAAAAAGCGAGAACGATTCACGCAACATAATTATTAAACGATGGTACTTGTGATATGTAAATGATGAACAATTTTCATAAATGCAATACAGACAACTATATAGTACAACTCGTACTTGGTATGTAGAGTAGGTGATTTATTTGCAATCTCTTAATGACCGTATACGATATGGGCAAATTGGTTTTGTTTGACCCACAGTTCATGCTTCTTGCAACAGTGTTTGGCGTTAGCATAAATAGAAGCCTATTGTCTGCGCCTATCCCACTAGAAAACATGTTTAATTATCCTTATGTAACATATAAACACAATGGAATCTCAATAATTGAATGAAATGTACCTACCTACTACTAATCCTTGAATCGCTTTTGTACAAGAAAATAAGGAACGTTATAATAATACACGAATCAGTAAGTAATGTGTTGTGTACACACAATAATTAGACTACGATGCGGCCAACAGATATCGCATATCAAAATATCGAAGCGATATTCGAAACTGTTTCATCGACAAAACGAACAACATCCGTTCCCATAATAGCGAAACTGCACCATAATGTAAACAGAGAAACGCACGTCCTGCTGAAAATACGAATATATGCTCACATAACAATTGCAAGCTATTACAAATACTAAGTAGGTCCAATAACAAGCCAAATAAGTACGTAATCTGATGAAATAACCAAGGTGGACGAACTTTTTCAATAAACAGTAATTGAATTAGCCTCGATCATAATAACATTCGACTAACAAGATTTGTCAAAGCTAACGAAGCCACTAACAAGCAAGTCACTGATGTAATATCTCTTTCCATAAACGACACTATTAGAATAATTGTACCTAATATAGATATGTAAATAGAAAGTAAAACTGCAAAGTGGAGCTAATACCATAGAAGATAGGCACGATGTGAGGTCGCGTGTTAGTTGCGTGTGCCGTCGACGGCTGACCGGCCACGTGGCGGGGCACTTGGCTGCCAACGTGGCAATACGCAGGACTGATTACATAAATCCGCCGCCCACACGTCTCCATGGCAAATTGACAAGAAAAACTCGCGATTATTGAAACAAAACCGACCCACTTATTCGAGGCCGACGTTCAGGACGATACGATACCTACAGATATCGTTCGGTATGTTCTTAAGATAGTCTGTTAATGTTTTAGCACACAAGGCGTCACAAATATTATAATAAGATCGCGAAGCGGTGGTGATCGCTGTTCTACTTGCATTAGATCAATTTATTTTTTTAAGGAAACGCGCACTGACATGATATTAAATGTTTAAAACGGGTATTATAGCGCGAAGATTAACCAACGTCGGGCAAACAACGAAGGTAAGCTGAATGCTTATGTTTGGCGTCTTAAACATTTAATATCATTGCATTAGATCGTACTTTATTTCATTTCATCTTGGCAATTCTATAAATATTCTTGTGATCAGAATACTCAAGTATTTCAAAGATAAGAGATTTCTTTTCATCATCATCATCACACCATATTAGTATTTTGTTTACTGTGAGTTATATAAGGAGCTGGCTGAATAAGTTCACCCCGCACTCAGTTCTAACGCATAACCCGTAGGCACGGTTTAATTATAAACATTAGAGTGCAAAGTCTTTGCAGTACGCAGTAAGTGGTTATAGAGAATTGCCAAGTAGGCTTGGCACAGCTACCGAACCCGAAGATAACGTCTCAGTGAAATCTCTATGACGGTTATAGAACTGCATGCAAAACCACTTTCACCGTTTCACGATTTAGATCACAATTAGGCGATACTGTGCCTATGTATCGATTACTGCGACTGTCCATAAAGCATAGGAAACAGGCTACAACCTACGGAATTAAAATAGACATTGCTCTTCGGCTATATACCTTACCAACAACATCAGTATGTACTTAGTTATTGTTATGTTGTTGAAATCGATTCATTTTTATGGAGTCGTTTGGAAGGAGGAGAGGAGGAGCGAGGAGTGGGGAGGACGGGGTGTATCACACTACCGCGGAACCGGGCACCAAGTCACGGTCAAGGTTACGTTTAACTTCTCAGATAGCCACGGATGACTGCACTCAATCAACAATGACTGATTCGCCGATTTGACTCGAGTAATGCATGAAAAGAAACTGTAATGCTAAAACCTATATTACCTACCACCATAATAATTTTAGTGTTACTGGTAGTAAAAGCAAGTAAATGTATTCAAGTAAACATAAGAATGGTGAATAATCTTGAATCATCTATTGCAAATCAAAAGGCAGCTTTAGTGGTTATTCGGCAAGTTCTGCGCAGTTTGTTTTGGTCTAGACGACCTTGACAATGAACGCCGTCGTCGTCACGCTCCGGCCGCCATTTTGGAACAACCAACTGAGGGAGATGTAGGTAGGTAGATATACATTGCATCTAACCACCTACTATTACATTATGAAACTTCTCAGGTTATTTGAATGTTATGAAAATTGTATTGAATTAACGAATTAGAAGCAGATGTTGTCTTTAAAATACTGAGACTTAAAACAAGACCAGAATGTAGCTCTATACTAGCGTACCATTTATTTAACTACGACTACAACACGACAAATATTATAGTCATTCGTATAACGAAAACAATAAAGAACCAATACACTCATTATGCAAATAGATCTGCCTTCCTATAGGACCGAAGAGAAAGCGGACGCTTTTCGAAATTCTGTGCTGCATTGTTTCAAGAGATTTATTCAACGTTTGTTTCATCGCTTTGTTGAGTTTACTCTAACGCCGGTTGGGTTAACTTTAATTGGCGGCTTTTAATACTTCCGGTGTTATGGTTGGTTCCATCATCAAGTGAACGTCTAATTTTAACAACTGATGTTTATTGTTTCCCAAAGCGTTTTTGTTTCGGGGGTATTCAATCCTCGAACATTTCGCAATACCATTAGTGTTGTGTTGCAAAATCCGCTAGTGCATTGGTGCCCTGCGGTCAATGATCTTGTATGCACGGTGAATGATATGAACCTTGGCATTTTCTGGCTGAATCTCCATCAATTCATCGGGCATCCGGATCGCGGAAGGAAACACGGAGAAGTGAAAGAAAGCTCAACGTATATTTATAGACAAGAAGCGCACACTATGTAGTTATGTGGGCGTATTACATTTCCTCCTCGTGTCAAATTGGAAGTCTTCACGGCACCGAAGCAATTCACAGAATTCTGTTCGAGAAACCCGTGCATGATGTTAATTTCGGAATAATCCTTTGGACACACATGAAAATTTGGTTTACATTATTTGTTTGGTAAATATTCGCAATTTCGCAAGACCTTCGGAGGTGAATAGTAACAACGATAACTGAATTGAGTGGCCAATAGGAGATTTACAACGTCATAAATCGTTGGCATAAACCGTGAATCAAGACGATTTAAAGTTCATGTTAGGTATGGTCAGTTTTAAACGCATAAATTGTAATGCAACCGGCAACTTCTAAAGCATACAATTGCATATGAATGAGTGCGAAGAAAATTTTGGAATGGTACTGGTACATTTTTCTGTTTTTGAGATATACACGAAATGACAATCAAATCTTAAGTTTTCGTTGTTTGTTAGCACCTGCTTGGAACTTTGAATATTGTCGGGTACGTTAAAAGTCGTTACATACACCGCTCGAAAAGAACTACCTTGGTATGACGTTTCAAACAGCATCGATTGTTTACATTTAATTTCATATTGAATATAAAAAACAACCGTTTAACTTATCAACACAACAGTATCACATATTGCGCAGTTTATACAATTAACCGGTGACTTGAATATCATACTTTGAGAACACAAAAAGTTTAAGTGTATAACTAAATCATCTTAAAAGCAGATTCATACGAACATCAAATTGATGAAAATATTAATTACAGCATAGGTACATACCGCTATCTACACTTTCTTCAGACATTTTCTTCACCATTTTTATAATTTCTTGATGCGATGAAATCAGCTTGAAAATTTTTTACAGAGTAGCTGTATTACTACTCATCAAAAGCCGCTTCGAAACTTGTGCGGCCGCCTTCTCGACGTGAAATCGGAACGACGTTTAAAAAGGTTGGAGAGAAAATAAACGCCGAACAAGTAGAAAAACTGATGAAAAACCGGCCGAGAAGGATTTTTCAGGAGATGGCAAAAGGTATAAACAAACACTGTTGAAGGCGGAATGAAAAAAAACTGAAAAAAAACTGATTTTGGTGGTGGTTAGCGATCCATTCTACACACGCCCGCCCGTCTGATGTTCTAAAATCCAACTGACTGAGTTGGTTGGAGTTGGGGCCGCGGAGCCGGCTGGGCGCTCCGCCTGCGCCCTGCCCCCGCCTCCCCTCAGCCGCATGTGCGTCGTCGTCGTTGTGAACCTCTCGCGCCTGCGTACTATATCATGACGTGTTTATATTTTTTGTTGTTGCTTTTTTCATCGTTTCTGTAGTATCATCTGTTAGAACGAAGCGTCTGTAGATTTTGACACTAGGAACTCTGGTTTGTCCTACAAATTCGTTACATTGGCTAAATACTTTGTACAATTTGGTAAGTGACTATGACTTTCTCTTGTGATCAGTAGATCCACAATATGAATGAAGTTACCACTGTAAATCATAGGTCCCTATAGAAAGCCACATGACAACAAAACTTGGCGCTCATACAATTTAGTTGCATCATCACATATCACACCACTCACAAGGTAGACATTAACGGTTGTTCACCTTCAGGTAAGTATACTGATCCATTTACTAACCAATATGAATGAAATCGTACAAGCTTCCGACATCGATGCTAATGGATGTCACTACTCCATAATTACTAAAATTTCTGGAGATTTTGTGAATGACACACTCCTTGCATCAGTCATTATTTCAATGTTCATTATATTTATTGCATCATTATGAACGATCACTCTCTGATGTGTGATTCAGATCGGCTGATCATAATCTAGTGTGTGCTTATTTTCTTACACCGATAAGGCTTTCAGTCTACACTTATTCAAGTCATCGTATATCAGTAAATAGTTTTGTCTCGACAGTGATACAGGTATTAGTCATACATATCGCACAGACTTTATTACATCTGAAAGTACTTATTTACTTATACATATTAAAAATATATACAAAACAATCTAGTAGCCAGTTTTATCGGTAAATCCATAACAATAATGAACATCGATAATTATATTGTACTAATCGATTAATACTACTAAGTAGATTTCAGAGTAATTATAATCCTGCGAATCAGTAAACAAAGGAGGCTTTTACAATTAAAATAATATGATTTAAGGGAAGACTGTAAAATAATGTTGACTGAGTTGATGGGGACAATTTTTAGCAATATTCCTAATAAACATTTAATAGATCGGTACTAAATTTACAAGACAAACTTCAGATAAATCGAACGCAATGGTTCTAAAAATTTCAAACAAGAATCAGAGGAACCTAGCAGAATCCGACTAGTCTTTGTTCTTATTATATTTGGGTCAGAAAGCTTTCTCTTCGCGTCATCGTTATGCAACGGACAAAGGGTCCTTCCTTTGTTATCCTAGACGCTCCTCCATGAATGGCCTTCCCCTGCCGTTTGTTGACAAACAAGGCACGGGAGTTGCGCGGTACTCCGCGCTGCCGCCACCGCCGCCGCCGCGTCCGTCGTCGTGGAAGCCTCGCTACGCACGTGGTACGGCCAACCGGTCCGACCGGCAACCGGCAAGACGCCATCTTTGTTGTCACGCCACACTACCATCCCGCTCGCACCTAGTGCCAGCTCCCTCTAATCTTTAACGGCTTCAAAAATAACATCTCTTCTCTCGCTCTTTGCCTACGTGACCGATGACAACAACAACCAGCATACACCGTCAAAAACATACCCAATTATGTATTTATAATCGTTTGTTCTTATTTGTATTTATGGAATTAATAACGGAATTTGGAGGACTATCCGAATGTGATATGTACATATACATTACATTAAAACAACAAGATAACCACAATTTTGATAATTTAGATTCTTTGTCATCTAAGCTTGAAAAGATAACTGTGTTTATCGTTACGTAACGATGAGTCCAAACAAAGAATTTATTTTGAAAAAAAAACGAAGATGATATCTAGAATGATATCTCTGACTGGTCTGTATTTTAATAATTCTTTTAAAATATGGTGATTTGAACATTCTCTATGATTACGTATATTATACAGTCATCGAAACGGCATCAGCACTAAGACTTGATTCTTGTGATTTGTCTACATTTTGCTAGGGAAGGCGAAATTTTGCTACCATTTACCTACCTACGTTAATTTTGCAAGCGACCCGTTTCTGCTGCGTAGTTGTTCGAAATCGTTACGGACCCCGCGCGTTAGGGTCCTCTTATTTCTCTCTCGACATCCCATAGCTTTGTTATGGAGAAGTAGGGCAGGTGGAGTTCGGTAATAAATCCCTTCCTTTGTCCCGATCTCCTCGTGTTTCGGGAACAAAGGAATACTCTCTAGTCGGGAGGTGTTTAGATAGAGATGTTTTATTTAGAAAAATTCTCTATGATTCAAATTCGTATCCTTAAGTACCATTATGTCATATGAATCACTACATAACCAACCGAATTATAATTGGTTTCCCGTAATGCGGGCATCGTTACGACACTTTTAAATGGGTTTAATTACCTAGGTAGGTTTAAGTTAAATTTACAAATTGTTCCTTTTCCGAAGGCTATACATGAATCATTAGATAAACAACAAAACAAAAATACTTCTAAAATGAATGATAATCATAATGAACTGCGCTTAAGTGTGCGTGACTTTAACGACGTATCTAAATATGGTACCGTTTTGGAGAATCTTCCGTACAATGGCGTCGACATCCTCCTCTTCACACATCGCGGAGTTATCTGTAACAACAAAGAAAATGATACAAAATACACACCAAAACTTATCGACTTTACATTCAAATGCGTGCCTACTGCGCATCAAACACATAACATTTCGACGCTTCCCTTCGGCTTGGTGTGCTATAGGTTATAGATATGCTGGTAGAGAGAGCTATTCATCTAAAATGTATTGCCTACCAACTTTTGTAGCACCCTAACCAAACGTGGCGAAACGATAGTCGTCTTTATAGGAGGGAGCAGAAGGTTGAAATTTCAAAAACTTTGTGTTCAAAATGATATAAATCCCGAGCTGCACCGGGGTTTACCCGCAGTTTAAACTTTTTGTGGAACCCTCAACGTTCCTTGCGGCTTACAACTTGTAAAGAGTCACGTACACCTGACTTGAAATAAAAAGATTTTGGCATATTTACTGCCTTTGTATGAGAACTGATAGCTAGACAATAGTGTTGCGTTCTATTGATGAACAAAAATAAGTAACTTTAAATAGTGTTTTCGTTACTGTTATTTTCATCGTAAACTGAGAACGTAAGAAGCAGAATAAATTACACGATAGAATTCATTGTCTTGGCAAATTGCAGAATATAATGAACAACATCACGACTGAGATGTGAGAAAGAAAAGCCAAGAAAAAGAATTCATAATGCCAGCCGTGACACCGAGGCCGATCTACTTTCAAATTATGAAAGAGAACAATAGATAAATGTTAATGTCATCACCTTCAGAGACCTTTTTTGCCAGTTTCTGTCTGATTTAGCGCTAATCTCTCGAAATAAACACTTAGACATAATTATAGATAACATTTAATACATATCAATGTTACAATAGAAGTCATGCCACTAGCAATAGCGAAAACAACAACAGAAAAGTAATAAATAATTATTATTAGTAGATATTTGACCAAATATCTTGGTCAAATATCTCAATGCTTCAGCTCCTAATAAGGCAACGAATATTACGTGAATCCCTCAAAAACATGCCACAATTTGTATGTACAGTCAGTCGGCCAAAAATCTGGTCTGCCGTAGAAGTTAGCACTCATATGAATGCTTCAGTCTGTCTGACTTCAGGTTATTTTTTTACGTATATGACAACTTTTCCTTATTGATTTTTTTGTGACACTACAGTAAGGGCCATGAAAAATGAAATATCAGTTTCTTAACCGACCGTATATAATTGTTTCAGTGAAGTAAAGAAATAAAATAACTTAAGAGAATACAACAATAGTCGATGTACTTATGCCTGTATTCTGAAACGTGAACTAAAAACTGTGGTAAGTTTTATTCGTTATTTGACTCTAATGTCAAGTGTCAAAAAGAGACAAGTGCGTCTCAAGCATTACATACGCATTGATATTTCTTTCAGAATAAGCCTTAGCCACTTGTCCAATGATATTCTTTCCAGCATGTTTTCACCGTACGATAATGTGATTCCGTCGAGCACAAGGTTACGCCGATTTGCATTGTTGATGTGAACTTTTTGCGCCTCAGCCGAATCATACATTATGTGAAATGTTACAAACATGTGGGGCTCTGTTGCCGTTTCCACTTAATATAAAACAGACATACTTTTTTCTAGATAGATGTTTACTATGTTTGAAATACTATTTATAGTGAACATATAGTTGCTCCGCAACGAAAACAAGAATATTAAATGATATAATGTAGTTATCTCGAGGCTATAAATAAATATCTATAAGTATTATAAAGAAAACTGGACAACAAGTTAGGCAACTTTAACATTAGGTTCTACAATATTAAAAAACAAATTACTTAAAAGGTTTATTCCTTTTATAAATATACGCAGTTACGTTGCAAATAACTTCGATTGTCTTTTATAATGTCACCGTTTTTTTAAGGAACAAGTTACCTATTGATAAAATCTGCTCCCAAGAAATGATAAATGATGCCCAAATGCGCCAACACAATATGGGATGGAGTGTTTAAATCATTGATTGTCATAAACTTGGAGTCACAAAGTTCGAGAGCAAAAAGATTGTATACAGAAGTGACAACCTAATATGAAACAAGACAAGAATCTTTAGCGCGTGGCAAAACGTTTGACAGTTTGACATGCACTTAGAGCTAGATGTATATAGTGGTGTGAATAGATGGATTCTTTTTTGGTAGATAGCTCTTCATATTATCACAACACAATAGAGAACAAAGCATCTAAAACAAACCAATCGATGTCTGGTTTCATACTAGTTCAGGTTTACTATTGCAATCCAGGATTTTCTCTTTTTTTTTAAAGATATAATGAAAATACGACAACTTCATTTGTATTTCTACGATACCATAGTGATAAGAGACGCGGGCGGTGCTAACAGGATGTCTAATATGATTATGATGTAGGTACGTTTTCCAAATGCTGACAGTTGGGGCGAAGACTTAGAAATACCTAGCGTATTATGACATAACTTAATTGTACAATAGCATAACATTTTTTGTTAACTATAATTGAATTACAGTGTGAATCCTAAATCTATAATTCTAACGAAGTAGCTTACAACTGACTACGAATTCTGTTAAAGGTAGAATAATTTGCAAAAGTAATAACTTTTCTAATGTAATAAAAAATACAATTGCAAAATGTCTAGTAGTGCGTTAAATTCGCTAAATATACAGTTTCCGCTTTAGCTTAGATCAGCACTTGACGGGGCAGGTGACAAAGCTGTCAATCCAGTAAATAGATACTTGTAGTTACTGGTTGTTTGTCAGGTTTTTATATTACATAGAGTTGCGTTCTTCACTCTCAGAGCGGTGCTAACTGTTATGTGGTTATAATTTGACCTGAAAAAAAGTCAAAATCTGAGTACAAATTAATAACTGAGATGATTATTTTCCATACCGGTTATGAGATCCAATCCAGATGTTTTCATTGAGGAAATTTTTTTACCAAAAATTCAACGAAAGAGAGAGTCCGATGACGAACGATCATAGAATAAAGTAGTTGCATCTCTTTCGGTTTCAAATATCTTTGACAGATTGTTTTTTTTTAGAAAACTCTTCAGTGTTCTTGAACCATTTGTGTATGATCAGGTACAACTAAAATACCTGATAAAAGAATTCGTCGCTATTAGAATTTTAAAATAAACCCATCAGTTTTTTACTATGGGTCACGGGTTACGCAATGTTTAAGCTTGCTATTCACTTATTCAGGCATAGGGTTAGGTCCTCAGAATGGTGGACAGACAACGCATGCGAACACGATTCATAGGCCATTTCCAACCAATAGGATCTTAGATGCAGGATTCGTAGCGCTATACGTGATAGGTGAATTGGTAGACCATTATCTAAATTCTGGTTCTTAAATTTACACCGCGTATAAACTACCGATGTCTGGTTTTAGTTTTATGGTCTAGACCAGCACTGGTTTTTATTATGAATAGTATTTCAGTAGACTGAAACTGGGTTCGATGTACTTACTCCATTTGTGGCCAAAGCGGGAGATACGGTTCGCTGGCCCTCTCGCTTCGATAACAAGTTGAAACCTATGTCACCTAGAATTTTTAATAGCTGATCCTGTTTCACAGACCATGATATAGGTAAGCCGAGTTCACGCAAAATTGGTTTCTTG
>SJJU01000738.1:0-76463 GCA_012932125.1 Conopomorpha cramerella | reverse complement strand
GAGCACAACTCTAGACGGAGCTTTTGTTGTTGTAAAATGTTTTAATTTGCAAAAAATGCTTAGATGATGCAGAGCACCAAGTTTTTCATAAAACATCAAGTGGATAGCGACTAGAATGCTTCTTGAACAGCATAAATAAGAAAATGTTAATCCATTATGCCAACTCACAATAATGCTAATGTACCCAGGTATCAGCGCACACGGTGCACTTCAAGGTGTTCGGCGGCGGCATCACGCTGACGGACTCGGGGCGCAAGCTGTTCTTCAGACGGCACTACCCCGCGGCCGGCGTCAGCTACGCCGGACTCGACCCCGACGAGAGGCGGTATACGCACAACGACAATGGGAAACTTAATGACAAGTGAGTTTCCGTATATTTCCGCTTCTATTTTCACTAGTATCAGATTTTGTACACTAACGTCCATAATACCTAAGAGGTGGTGGACAGAACTTAGGATCACAAGGACCCTTCGGCCAGGTTTGGCATAATAAGGAGTTAAGAATATCAATATGGGCCTTCAGTAACAAATTACTGGCTCGTAGCCTGAATAAACCTATATACATCCAGGTCCCCTAGTCAGCACCTAAGAGAAGCCAGGAAAAAATACAGACAGCTGATGTATACTATTTACATGTCAGAACATAAAGTTATGGAGAATGCCTTTGCAAATAATTTCTCCTCCTACTAACACACATTTTATTTTTCCAGACGTATATTCGCTTTTGTGGCTCGTTCGTCGACGGGCGGCGACAACCAGTGCCACGTGTTCGCTGAGCTCGAGCCCGAGCAACCGGCTACAGCTATCGTTAATTTCGTTAACAAGGTACACCTTATACCTACTCTACATATATGTTCCTACTAAGGGATATGTATCTATTAGATGTAATCATGATTAATTATATGATATAACTAGAGAACTAAGCGTGGTGGTTCCATCTGCCCAGATGTAACCAGCCACGAGGCTCTTTCATCTTTTAGTAAGGTAACAAAATTCTGTAGATGTTACATAATGTATTATAACCTTATAATGTGTAATTTATTGTAGGTACTAGACTTTTTTAATGAAGTTCTATCTAAATTACACTCTACATATTTATTCTCATATACCTGTAAATAAATCATTTACCTACTTAATTTTATTTTTCATATTTCAGGCGCTGCTCGGAAATTCACAAAAACGAGATATCATCT
Organism: Conopomorpha cramerella; assembly: GCA_012932125.1. Lineage (NCBI taxonomy): Eukaryota > Metazoa > Arthropoda > Insecta > Lepidoptera > Gracillariidae > Conopomorpha > Conopomorpha cramerella. Next base: position 75,271 of record SJJU01000738.1, on the reverse strand, counting down.
AAACAGTTTTTTTTGGGATTCTCAACAACTGTATAATATAAATAACAAAAAAGAACCCAATACTCACACCGCCTTGAAAATAAAACCTATGGGGAAAAAGGAAAATTGAGAAAACTGTTGAAATAAAATAAAAAGTACATACCTTCTTAGGTAATTTTGTTGTTATTGTTAAGTACATTTGTTTATATGTTTTAATCGATTAATATTATATCTTCTGAATTTTATATTTTGATTACATAGGTACCTCTAGGTATCTACAAATGTTCTCAATTTTATTTCGACATAATTTAATTTCTGATAATAAGTAATCACTTGTTGTTTACTATAATACTTTACATCGAGATGAATTAAAAAAAGCTGTTTTATTCTAAACAAAACTTTTTAATGGAATAATGTAGAGTAAAAAAACTAACTAGTCTCATTAATTTAATGTATAATGTAGTGATATCACGCGTGCCTATAGTAAGTTTAATGAACTTTAGACAATACCTATCACATTTATTTTACCTTTTTGTTAACTATACCTGCCTACTACTTAACAAATCTTAAGCTAGTAGGTAGGTGCATACTTCTTATGACTGTTTGCTCTACAAAAGTACACAAAGGCCTACTTATAACGATTTCAAGGTGTTAGTTCTTAATATTCGTGTAAAATTAGGTACAGTAAAAAAAAAAAAAATTACGTATTAAACCTTTCGAGGACATACCCTACCTGTAAGACTTCCATTGATAAAAAAAAGTTAAAACTAAAGTTGACTGTCCACGAAAGTTTTGAGCATGTTATTCTGTATGAGTGACGATAACGAAATCAGATATAACTACATACTAAACTTAAGGTCCTTTTAGATAGTACGTACCATTTTCTTGACTCCGAACTTCCTGAAAATTTTATCTGGATATCTTGCCTCATGTATATTACGGTACGGACGTATGATTTATGGCGGATATTTAACTGCTTTCAATTATTGTCTCTGAACATACAAAGTAATGGATCTTCTAAATGGACCTTAAAGGAGGTATTGAACTAAGTACCTACTGATCTAGGTTACAGCTAGAGTTGTCAAAGTTTATAAACAAAAAAAGAGAACTGCACTGTACAACGAATCTTGAACTTACCCGCCTAAGACTTTGTAAAGTTTACTAATTCAATTATCGAACACCAATTTTATGAACATTTTCTATTCCAGCCCCACCAGCACATAAGCTTTTCTAAGTCCAGCCAAATTGATATTATATTGTAAAAAATGTAAGGGAAATATAAGTATTTTATATTTGCGTGTTTATTTTTTATAATTGATAATTGCCTTAGAACCCAGTGATGTACCTTACTACCTACATATTTGAATACCCAGTATCTATGTACATGGTAAATGTTATTATTAAGTCTAATTTCTATGTATTTAACACAATCTAGTGTAATAAATAACTGCTGTTGTATAATGTATTTATTGGTTATACTATATGAATTAAATATCTAATTTTAATTTTATACTACCAGTTTTATTTAAATAATACCAAAAACTTTACAGTTTGCCCATCTAAGAAGATTGTCACTTAAGATTATCAGACTTAGAAGGAATTATGTATCCTACAGCTATCATCCCATTATGGGTGAGTGAAAACATAACATACAGTGTACCAAGGTAAGATACTTGAACTTTGTGTGTTCTAAGAATCTTGGTATAAAAGCTAAAGCTAGCTAAAAGCTAAATCCAGCTAAAAGCTTTAGAACATATTATGTTAAGGTGCATCTAAAAATAAAAGAAAATGTCAAAACTTGAGTTATATCGTACATCTTTATTCACTAATTACATTGTTTTAACCCTTAAATAATTATTTCGAAATGTCAAAACCAGCCTTCAACATTTCGATCATAAGTTAGGTATCTACATAACTACAGTAAAATTCCTGGTGAAACAAACTATTTCAAAAATTATTAACTACAGACAATCAAATTGTTTCTAGAAAAGTACCAGGTCTTTTCTACATGCGACATTTAAATTACTACAAACCAGATTTTCGAATGGAGTACTACTGCTATACCAGCGCCACTATCCTTATTAAAAGCTTTTATTAAACTTGCAATGTATGTATTTATGCATGTATGTTCGGTGCAAATATTGCAATTCAATTTTGAAGCAGATTACACAACCGATTGAGCTGAAATGTTGTATATACCTTCGGTTTGGATGTCATTGTCAATGCATGGTACACTACGTGTTTTTCTAAATCCAACATGGCGGCAACAATTACAAGATGGCGGACGAACTATTTTTAATGCGTCCCTACAATATGGGTATCAAATGAAAGGGCTTGTTAAGAACAACTCGAAAAATGAAGTGACGATTTTCGAAATCAAACATAGCGGCACTTACAAGATGACGGACTAATTATTTTTAATCCACCCCCACAATATGGGTAACAAATGAAAGGGCTGGCTAATTTTAACTCGAAAAATAAAGTGAAGTCTCTCTAAACCAATATAACGGACTAGCGAACGGCTCATTGATTAGCAAGCTGAAGTGGCATTTGGCCGGCCATATTAACCATAGAACCGATGACCATTGCGTTAAACGAGTTCTTGAGTGGTGACCGCGTTTTGGCAAGCGGAGTGTAGGAAACCTTCAGGCAAGGTGGACTGATGATTTGCGAAGATTACTGGCAGAAGTTTCATATTATGAGAAGCCGATCGCTGAGGAACGTGTCCAGCGATAACTAAGAAGCGAGATTTAAGTAGCATATTTAGTTTGATAATGCTGTTGTTAAATGCTTACCTACTAAACGTCTACACGTACAGGTAGTACCTACTAAGTACAAAAATCTACGAGTGTATAAATATATGTATTGATGAATGTGGAAAACGCAAGAGTGGTGTGTCAGGATTGTAGCAGATGGAGGTTGACAAGCTTTTATAACGAATAAATAGTGTAATTACGTTATAAGTTGATGGTAAAATATTTAAAGTTAATGTTTATTTTATTCTTTTTAGAGCATGTAAATAAAAGCTTATTTTTAAAAAGGTTTTTTACTATCAATTTATTTCCCTTGATGATACCACTATGCTCGCTGCACTCGCTCCACTAGCGCCACCGCTAGTATAGTGTGTGATCAACACATAGTATGAAACAAAATCACTGTAGAAGGACATATACAGACCAGATTGGTGATGTCCTGGCCGAAGGTGGCGTGAAAAGTACTCGAAACCGGAGGTCATGTATGAAAAGATGTATGAATGTAGATGAAGCGAAAGGGGTATGTCAGGATCGTGACAAATGGAGATCTGTAGTCTCTGCCTACCCCTCTGGGAGACAGGCGTGAAGTGTATGTCTGTATGTATGTAAAATCACTGTCACTATACAACAAAATTTCTGTCTATATTTATATTTGGATGTTTAAAACTACGCACGGATTTTAATGCGGTTTTCTTTATTAGATAGAGTGATTCTTGAGGAAGGCTTGTTTGTATAATACATGCATATAATAGCAGAGAAATACTGTTAATCAATATTAACAGTACTTCTTTCAATATTAACAGTATTTTTGCCAATGCAAAACAACGTTTGCCCGGTCAGCTAGTTGGATAATAAAACTCAAATTCCAATGACTTGACAAGTAATTTCGTTCATCATATTGTTTTGGGACACCCAAAACTAGCTCCATTAGTTCCTTCTGTTCCTACCTCCTTCGCCCGGCTCTCCGGATACGTCTGTACCTAAAGGTTTCAATACTGCGTGTTTAAGGAACCCTGGGCTTAAAAACGATGTTGGACACGTCAAAGTGAACATCTTTTACTATGGCGACAATGTGGAGAAATTAAGTCTCCATACAAGAAAGACTGCCTCGGGAGATGATGAGATGATTTTTTATGGATATTAATTTTTCATTACACGCAGTATAGTGTTATCGTACAAAAAAGTAACTAAACCAACGCCCGCTTTTGGATTGCCTATTTAACTTTAATTACTAAGGTGGATTATGTATCTTAAACGAATTACTGAAGTTAGGCATACATTAACATAAATAACTAGTGGACCCGACAGACGTTGTCCTGTCATAACTCTTAATATGAATATAAAATTAATACAACATCCAGAGTAGCCTGTGTCCAGCCGTGGATGTAATTTTTTTTTTCTTTCATAAGAACCTCTAGAAGAAATCTGCTATCATTAATAAGCACAACCAAAGAAGAATTAGCGAAATAGGCCCAGCCGCTCCGGAGTTATGCGGTTACCAACACATTTTGCGATTATGTCGTCGAACGTCTATCGTGTCCACTAGTATTCAATCAATTCCAAGAAGTACATAGCCATACAATATGGGTTTCCTTCTTTTACACGTCTTTATCTTGCCATAAATCTCTTTTATAAAATTAACGCTTTGGCCGAACAATTGAAACACGTCTCAAGAATCCAGGGGACCAATTCTGCTCATACTTACATACATAAGACACATGCAACTAATATAATTCTACTTGAAATTCAGTAGGTACACTGCTACTTTTCATAAAGTAAAATGTATTACGAAACAAACAAAAGAAGTATTGTTCTTATTTTCTATAGCAATTCTGCTGCGAGAAAAGTGCAATCACAGACCTTGGGCCCCTGGAAAATATTTAGAAGAAGTAATGGATCCTTGCGTATCGATGTCTCCGTGCCGAATGTGTTGTAAGCCGAAGCTTATGTGCGTGTCAGTCCTCCTCCAGCCTCGAGCGGCCGAAGCGCAGGAAGCCGTAGTCATCAAACGCCGCGCCGTCCGCCATAATTCGGCTACAAATGACAAAAACAGGTAAATTATTATGTTAAGCGCTCGCTCGTAGTTCAGCTGGCTTCGGCGACCATAACCGATCAACGAAGTTAAGCAACATTAGGAGCGAACTCCCTTTAGATAGGTAACCGCCTTCGATCGGCATGTAAATTGGGTGGGTATCGACTGTTGTCTCAACAGGTAGTCGTTAAGCCGAGATGTAGGATATTGCGTCTAGGAACTTGTAGAACAATGGGGCAATCAAATAGGACATATTAAGGTTATGTAACTAAGATAATAATAGACAGAAGAAAAAGAAGGTGAGTACGTCAAGTATTGATAGGTGAACTTATGGTTTATTTAGGTTGTACAAAGTTGTAGGAATGCTCGTGTTAGCGGATGCCATTGTTACATGCCTAGCATTTAGCCCGATTGCCCTACCTGCTGGAGAACACAGAGCCCGGTTTATTAAATTGATTCGGTTTAACTGTGTGGCTAGCCAAAGCGACGGCAGTGTAACCACAGTTAAACCGGGTGTCAAGCAAATAATCATCTCAACTGTTGTATATTGTATAGGTACTTTTTATCTGGCGAGGCAGGAGCTGAAGCGATCGCGCATCCAATGGTATCCGCGCCCTATATACTTAACTTCAATTATCGGTTGCTATTAGCGAAGCCAGCTGGGTTACGAATGCTTGACTAATTCCAGAAGAAACACTATTTGTATCTTACCTAGACGTCAAACAGCCCGTCCTTTGGCAAACTACCGCCCGTACGTTTATTACTAAGTATGTCTAATGAGAACCGGTCAAATACAAGACGAACTCTATTCTCGAGGGTTTCTTGTACACAGTTTAAATGGAGAATCTATCTTATTTACCTACAAAGGTAAGACAATTTCGGTACCTACCTCCTTACTACGCCATAATCTTGGTACAAGCGTGTGTGATGCGGTCGCTCTTCCTCTTCTTTTTCAACTATAGGAAGCCGTCGACGCACAAGTCTGTGACCTTCACAGTACCGTAGTATGAAAATCGCCGCAATGATCAACGTTAAAGCGAACATAGATAAAGCTCGCATGCTGTTGCCAGACCTAGATATGAAAAAAAATTAATACATTTGTCCTACCTCATTATCATCATCATAATATAAGCCACTGCAGGACGTAAACCTCAACCAAAGCGAGCCTAACGATCGGTATTGTGTTTTCCTCTCACAGTGACTAAGCTTTCCCATTACAATGGCCAAAACATCAGGTTTTTCAGTCCCGGTCATCGGTCCTATGAACTATAGGTCCTGCCCACTGCCATTTCAAACCTGCGACGAGGCGGGTTATGTGCGTGATTTTGGTTCTTCTGCGGATTTTCTGATTCCATCGCAAAGAGGGACTGAGTCACACTCAATGGGTGACCTCAAGCTTTCTTATGAGGTCCATAGTTAGTGGCCACGTCTCAGATCCGTAAGTTATCACATATCCGTAAGGCAACATACATTGATTAAACAGTTTCATCTTCAGACACAGGTAAGATATTTAAAAAGTTACGTCCAGGTAGGTATGTGTGTAATTGTTAGTTTAAATAGTTTTACAATTTCAGGCATTTATACAATATTGCAACCCTCGTTCCCTGACTAGGTACTCTCGTACAATATAGGTAGGTTTAAGGTTTTGTTTTAATAATTTTCAATAGGTCATAGTTGTGTAATTATTGTTCAGGAAACTCACCCTAAGAAGCTCGAAAGTTCCAGTACGAATGAAGGTTTTGAACAATAGACCTTACGTTTTTATAGAAACTTGCAACACCGCAAATAAACATCCCCCGTTTTTAATATTCCCCTCGCCTTCTGTAATTTCAAAGGCGCTTCATAAATTGACACATTTCAAATTATCTCGAACGAACAATGTAATCCTGTTATCTGCCCCTGACGAGTTACTTCTTAGTTACTCGTACGATTTGTATTGAAATAAAATAAGATTAAAGATTGGTACTTACGTAGGTGCTGAATAGAATCGACTTCTAAACTTAAATTTAAAAAAAATATAATTAAAAAAAAAAATTTTCCCCCATTTTATGGGAATTACCACGGGCTTTTAAAACGATTATAGTAGGCAGACTAAACAAAAGAAATAAAACAAAATCTCTAGAAAATCTCATAATGGGGGTTAACGCGATAGAATTTGAAACTTTTGAACAACAAGTTTTAGATCTCGTTGGAGAATTTCAGTCGGTCAATGTAAGTAAAGTGCCTGAACATATAACTTGGAAACTTAAACTCGACTTTCTTTACACGTTGACGCTTACATAACCGTGAAGGTATTTGACTGAGTGAAAGAGTTGTGTGCGTAAAATACTTAATCGAAGTTTCCATTTTCAATACGGAGGAAAAGCTGCAACGACTTATTTGAAGAAACAGTTTGTTGACCAAGAAGACACTTATATCATAATATCTATACTTTGTAAGGGATGTAAAAATAATGGGTACAAGTAGGTACCTAGCCATTACCGTATTGATGTACCTATGACATAATTTCTTTAGGTACAGGCAAGGACTGTCGGAGCGTAACAAGTCCGGATTTTAAGTATTTTGATACAATATGACAAACTCTAAGATTGGATAACCGTTAAAATAATCTGGAAGTATTACGTTCCAACAATCCTTGACAGTGCTTTAGTACAACTTCTATATGTATAGCAAATGGACTAATTTTTTATGGACACCAAAATTCAGTCCATTTCTCAGACATGATTGGAATACTTGATACTTTCTGGCAAACACAGAGTCATTAAGACATACTTCTCGGTGCTGTAAACTATTAATTAAAACTAAGCTCACTCAACGAAGCTATCAGAAGCCCGGCTTCGAGAAGTGGTCCGATCGGAGAGTTCCCGAGCTGATGCAGCGGAGGCAGCGCGGGACGCGGCTGAGCGCGCGGCGGCCGAGGCCCGCGCTGGCGCCACCGCTGCTGCAGCGGGGGCCACGCACGCTGCCGCCGCGCTCACCAAAGCACAGGAGGATCTCACGGCTAGCAGGATGCAATTAGAGTTGACCGTATGTAAATCTTTACCTACCTATTTAGCCAATATCGGTATTGGTCTTATACATAAGTACTTAAAGCAACCATTTTCCATTGCAGCAATTCCATGCTAAATTCTGCCAGTAGTACCTCTTAAACGCATCAAGTTCTATTTTAAACCTGAAACAAGCGAATTGAATCGGTGGGGAGTCCACTAGTAAGGGGTAACCGGCACTGAAAAACTAATGGTCCTTCCTGCTTTGTGCGATTTACGAGTTTGCAAAACCTAACCATTATTATAGCAAACCAAAGATAATATAAACAATTTTGTTTTAATTTGTTTTAATGGTCTTTGTAGCAAACTCTAAATAGTTTTTACCTTGAAGTCTTATTTTCTTACTTAGATATATCAGCTTCTGACGAAATGATCTCCCACATCTTGACCAATATTTTTCTAATATAGGTAGGTACTTTAATAATAATTAACCTTGAAAGGAGCGTCAGCGTGGGCTCCTAGAAGAACGATGTTCGGAACTATCGATACAACTGGCATCTGTGGAGAGAGAGATGCACCAACTTCGCGGCACGCAGTCCTCACATATAAACCTGCAAAGACAGTACCAAGATTTACAGGAACGAGTACGAATCGCTACTCAAGAAGCTCGTTCGTAAGTCTTACTTGTGGCAAATACGCAACAACTGCTTAGATACCTACGTCTACTTAAATTATATACTAGAGCATCCGTAGCCAAATTGTACAGTGTCTGTATCCGAGTACTTGGGACTTACAATGGGAAGTCTGTAGGTTCGAAACCGTCTATTCTAGCCGTGTATACCAATGCTGTATCGGTAATAAGCCTGCACCCTATAACGTAGATATTAAAAGGATTGGTGTACCGTGGGCATATGTGTAGCAAGTGTATTCTGCCCACTCCGTTTAGGAATTAAATTACTAGTTGTCTGTCTGTAGGTACATAAGTACAAATTAATTAATGTCTACAATGTATCTGCTTCCGAAATAAACAACGCTAGGTACCTAGGTAATTTCTTATATACATTTTATAATAAGGCAGCATAATCTTGACGATTATTTCCAATAACGAAACGTCTGCCTCCCTTATAGTGAATCTAGCAATCTAGAGAAAGAGCTTCGTAGAGTAGAGAGATGTGCAAGCGGTGGCGCTGAAGTGCGGGAAAGGGCCCGCCTGGCCGCAGCCGCACACGCGCGTGAAAGACAGCTGGCGACTGCCGAACTATCTCATACGTCTAAAGAATTGCAGAAAGCACATGGTAAGAACAATTCCATAAAAAGCCCCGCTTGATCGTAATTCAGACTCGATTAACAAAACAATGACGTTCAGTTCATCTTTCAAAATATACTTGACAACCTTTCATTTTGTTATTTTACCCTTCTCTGACGTAGGCGGTAAAGCAGTGATATACCTAGAACTGTACAGTTTGTTTGTCAAAATTAATGAACTGTAGGTACCTACTTACATGTACCTATCTATCTACATACCGTAATTATGTACTACGGTGTCTATGGTAGACCAAGAAATCAATGATTTAACAGTTGTAATGACACTTCCCCAACTCAACAAACACAAAATTGGTGTAAGCCTTACAGTTGTGTGTGACGTCACGATTATCTGCACGTGTTCCTTACCTCTACATATTAATGCTGACATAGCTCTCCTACATAGGTATTAATATTTTATAAATTTTCAAAATCTCAGATCCATCAATAGTATACCTATTATTATTTTATTTTTAGTATAGGTATTACGACTTTGTTACAGGAGTTGTGCATAAATTATATGATTATTTCCTTTCAGTTGAACTAGCCCGTCTAAATACAGTCGTTAACGACCTAAGACGACGTTTATCAGAGTATGAGAACGGCATTGGATTAACAAAATACAAAGGTAACTTCATGGACGACAGCGATACCATAAAAGAACTCCGCGCTTCCTTGGAGGCGGAGAGGTCGGGCGCAAAGAGGCTAGAACGATCCTTGGCCTCAGCACTCGCTAACAATGCCGAACTAGCAGCAAAGTTAAGGTTAGCTGATGAGAAAGAAAAAGAAAATCAGCCAGGACCAATGGATACAGCGCAAGCTGGTGCCGAAACAACAAATATTTCAGCTCTCGAGTCATTCCTTGCTGACTAAACTGATTAACTTAATTTTACTTTGAAATGTAAAATTATTGCTGTTGCTCTTACGTCATTCATGTTCCTAATTTTTTATTACACTGCCAAACAGTTCGTAACATCCGTCTTATTTATTTATCTGTTCATCGCAGAAACAGTGGTTATCTCTGTGTAGATATTGCGTAGGTTAGCGCGCACAAGTAGCAGCATCGTCAGTCGACAGGTGAAGCCATTCTATTGCGTAAACCCAATACCGTATACAATGACCGTATATCACAAAGCTACGCTTGATGTTCGATGCATACGTATATGGATCACTGACAATGTTGCGACTTGCGACGGGTTGTCATTAAACTGACGTAGGTGTAAGTTAGAGGTTGTTAAAAGGACAGTTCACGTTTTATTCTAATCCTTACTAATATTATAAATGGGAAAGTGAGTTTGTTTGTTTGTTTGTTCCGCTTTCACGCCGTAACTTTTGTTGAAATTTAGCAAACGTAAAGTTAGAAGTCCGGATTAAATAATAGGGTACTTTTTATCCCGAAAAATGTTGATATTTCCGAGGGAAAACAAAAATATTCCTTTATACCGCAATATAACCGAAGTCCACGCGAGCGAAGCCGCGAGCGGAAAGCTAGTTTGTTCATAAAAACACAACGGATTGCCGTATTAGTTTATTGCTGCTATTTAATTATAATTGCAGATAGGTTGTTAAATAATTGCAGGATTTTATGATTCGTAGATTCATTCATCTGTGTTTGTTTTCAATATTTTCCTCGATTTTCGCATGAAAGATTTGAAAGTCTCAGGTGCAGCATTGTGACGCCAAAACACGTTCCTAGGAATGCAGGCTCGCAGGGCATCACGCCGCCGATTTTATCCGAGATGCGAACTACAGAACCTGTTCTTTCTTACTACAGTCTGGTCAACACAGAGCTCTCAGACACACGTAATAGCTTGGTAATAAATAGTACCTATCTACACTTTTTTCGGGTGTAGTTACCTATCAAATGAGAAAAACATAATACCTTATTTACATTTGAAACACAATGGGGCTCATCGATACATCCTAGCTATCATAACTACGACATACGATGCGTAAACTTATTTACGAACAACAAAAGTACAAACTCAAAAAAGGGAGCCTTGAACCTTGAAAAAGGGCAATGGATCGCAGTCATTGTTAATGTGAAAAGGACTGAATGAGGAAAAAATATATACTTATCCTTCAAAATACGAGAAAATGGTTGTTTGAGCGGAGACAAATTATAGACAACCCTTTAGGTAAGTACTAGCATTCTTTAAACTAGTGGTAGGGTGTTACAAATGTTGTCTCCTATTACGTATAATTATTACGATAGTTCTATCCTGGAAATTGGGACTTAGATGAACAACCCAGGATTAACATTCATACAAAAGGATTTTACTTCATTCAAGCCCTAATAATCAAACTGGTTCTGAACATACGGAAGGAATACCTACTTACACTTCACTAACTACTTATGTTAAGATTCCACTCCAATAAAAGCCTTAAGCGCTTACGGCTTTTATTAATTTGCATTTTTTCTTCATATTACTTGTATAACAATATCTGGGTTATAATTACGCATTAAAATAACTCGTTATTGTGTAGCCTCGATCTAGAGTTCAAAGTGTTTTGTCCCTCACAAATTGCATCGTGCTCTTCATAATTAAATAATCATAGTAAATACACCAACTATGTACGAATGTCGGTCAATAGTACGGGAACCAGCTAGACAGCCATACAAGAAACAAGCAGGGAAACACGGCCAAGATTTTCGCAAGACAAGGCTTCGCGGCTGCGCCCCACCAGCGTGCGCTGGCGCCGCCGGTCGCCGCTTCCCGCTGCCAGTTGCTCAATCCGACGCGAGCATGATGCCCGTCGCACGCGCCGTATGTCATGTATCTACCGCATCATAACAAAACAAACTTAAAAGCGGATTTAAGTGTATACTTTGAAGTGTAAAATAAGTTAAAACACACGTGACAGGTGAGAAACGTTACTTATTCAAAGTTAATGCAAACCTAACGCAATCGGGAGATACTACTAATACATTACGATCTAGCAGATTTCTTGTGAGTTCAAGTGTTTTATAACGAAATATGTACATAATGTTTATGATATATGTACTTATATTCATTTAGATGTTAATTATACACGTATACGTAGATCTTGATGCAGTGGGTAGTCTGCATTTAACTTAAAATTTCCAAACTTCGTCGGCGTAAAAAGCTCTTGTTATTGTTGAGATAAACTTCGCTTGTTGTAGCGCCATAGATTCGTGCAACCATCAGTATCAGGAGAAAGTGTCTTGCAGATTACGGAGTGCAACTACCATTGACCGCAACCACACAAATTATTCTTCTACCATTTATTACTCAATGGATTTAAGTGGAAGTAACAATAATAATACACCGCTTTTGAAGATAACAGATCTTTTAGTTACAGTTTGTTTTACCATTTTTGTGTAAAATGTGTTGTGGCCAGTCGTGTAGGTGTTGGTTCAGTGAGTCAGACTGGCTTCGTAGCCTGTGTGTGTCACAAGGATTGTCGCTCAATGCCAAATATGTGTGAATTCAATACATAACAAGTGTACTCCCACACGACAAATAGTGACGTAACTTCTATTATCGAACGTTACAGCTGAGAAGCCTTTTTCTTAGTAATTCTCATGGAAATATTACTTTGTATGAATCACTGAAGTATTTACAGTTGACAATAAACATAAGTTTTTTTTTACATTTACAGGTATCCCTAGTGGGGAGACGATCTTTTTGGATATATAATTTGTCTAAGATCAAGCTTGAAGATTAGGATTAGATTAGGGTATTTGTAATTGTTCGTGATAAATCAGTCTCATCAAACAGTTTGTCTGGACCTCAAACATCTTTTAGCCCTTCAATTACGATCACCATTATTTTAATGTCCTGGGCCAGTGTACCTACTCTACCTCTAAGAGTAACTTAGTGTTGTTGACCCTAAATGTTGTTGTAGAAGTATTTATAGGGTGTCGCCCGCATTTCCGTGGGAATTTCGGGATAAAATACAGATTCTTATCTTAATACAGGTTATAATCCCTCTAGCAAGATCCGTCATGTAAAACGTATTTGTTTTTCCACGAAAAATAACAAAAACACACATCTCGGAAAACATCACAAAATACCTAGCATAAATTCATTTACCACTTACCGTACCCTGAAGATGTTACCCGCTAGTTAATCTCGTTCCCGTGGGAATTTTGTTATTCCGATGTATAAGCTATATGACCTATTGTAAAGTATCATTACAATCCGTTCAGTATTTTCCGTGTCGCAAAATAACAAACATTCATACATCCAAACATACATCATCAATATAAACAAATTTTCGAGCCTATAATATTAGAAGTGTAACTTCTACATCAAATAATTATAGAACATCTCTATCTAAGATCTGGACAGGACAGGAGAGATCCAACACAGAAATCGTTATGATGTTGATGACAGAACATTCATTATAATTCATTGAAAAGAATGCAGTAGCGAGTAGTAGTAGGTGTACGTTTTATTTAATGGACGTTGTTCCGCCATAAATGGAATTGCGAAGGCAAATCAGGTCGCTTGATCTCTGCGAAGGAAAACACTGGATTATCAAGGTTCTTCATAGCAGGTAGCTAAATTATACCTCGAATAAAATAGTAGATGAAAAACTGAATAGCCCCCACGTAGGTATTCTTAGGTATGAAAACCATTTCAATGCCGGAACGTTTGTTGATTGATTGTATTGCAAGTAGGAAGGAGTTAGATTACGTTATACTACCAATGATAGGTACGTACTGTACTGAAACTGTGGTGATGCATTTTCATTTTTTTTTATAAACAAACAAAATATGCGCCTAGTACCACATACCTTTTAGAACTTAAGTCGAATAAGAGATAGGTAAGGAGAGAAGGTAGAGATACCTGTAAAAGAACATTTAATTAAAATCAGTGAAGTACAAACATATTGTTACTAAAGTTGTACGATAACTACATATTTTTATATTCGTATAGTAAGTTTGGCAATGGTTGGCCAGACACTCGTTCACCTTTGAAAAGAGTGCTCGAGCATGAAAACCAGGAAACTCTTGGTAGACTTGAGCTTAGTGGCCACCCTGTTTCGATATACCTACTTATTTAGCTATCGAATCAATCTACCTCGTTAAGGGAAATGAAATTGGTCTAACTTAGGTACCTAATCAACGTAACAAACTGCAATGGAGATAATGTACCTATTAAGTATATTACCTACTTAACTTACATAATGAAAATAAAAAATAGTGGTGCCTAATGCTAATTTATTTTACTTCACAGGATGGCAGTAGGAAAAGTAATAATAGTGAGCACATGCCTGCTAATAGCTCTATCTTCTGTTGCTGAATGGTAATCATTTCTGTAGTTTACTAGTATTTATACGTACACCTATAATATTAATAGGTATTAGACGCTGACTAAACCACGTTTTCCACAGTATTTCAGTGGTAGGCCCCAAGGTACTTCGGCCATACAGTTCATACCGTGTGGCTGTGTCTGGGGGCTCTAGGGCGCAGACCTTGTATGTGGCAGTTGAAGGAAGACGCGCGAATGGGGACCAGTTTATACAAGGCCGAGACGTGCAAGTGAATCCTGGTGCATCCAGGCTCATTGAACTCGATGTAAGTAACGAAAGTAGTGGTTAAACTTCGCAAAATTATTATATAAATACTAAATGCAGTTAAAATTGTTGTGTCACAGATCAGCGACCCCGGCCCTGGGCAATATGCGCTGATAGCTCGCTCCACCGCTGGACCGCAGTTTTCCTCGTCAGCTCCGCTGGTCTATCAAGCGCGCAGTTTCTGCGTCTTTGTACAAACCGACAAACGCGTCTACCAACCAAGCGATATCATTAACTTCAGAGTCGTCGCCTTAGACAAGTGAGATTATTGTTCATTTCCTAGACAAATCTTCGTATTATTAACTTTCGATTTCGTGGCGATACAATAGTCATGTTTAATGCGCGTGAGATTATGTGGCTTAAGGTTAATGAACTTTCATTGGATGTTCCTAGGTATCTGTTGCCGCTGGAGGGCGTGGTAGACGTGAACATATTGGACGCGGGGGGCTCTGCGGTGCGCCAGTGGGCGGCACTGCCGCTCGACCGTGGTATCATCTCCGCTGAGTTCGCTCTCGCTGACGAGCCAGCCTTAGGAGAATGGACCATTCAGGTATTTACTTTTTTTTATTGCTGCTCATGTTTCACATTGTATATTAAAAAACCGATTTTCAATGACCGTGTCGTGCCCTTACATTGATACCCCACTTGGACATATTTACTGAAATAAAACGATACATTTTACTTTTTGCCCACTTTCAACCCCCATAACTTTTGAGAGGGTGAACCGATATCGATCAAACATAGCTCAGAACTCGCTCGATCAAATCAGCTTTCAAACAAAAATAACTTTTATTGTAATAGCTTTGTTAGTTCGAGAGTTATGATGCCACAGACAGACACGTCGACACACAGACACAGAGACAGACACGTCAAACTTATAACACCCCTCTTTTTGCGCCGGGGGTTAAAAACTGAAAACAAAACAGATATTTTCATACTTTCGTGGCACATTATAGCGTACATCTTTTAAAATGTTTTAACCTTTTATTTCAAACAGGTCGAAGCCCGTGGGCAAATGTACTCTCGCCAGATACTGGTAGCAGATTATGTCAAACCAAAGTTCCAGATGAATATCGATATGCCGAAACAACTTCTATTCACCGATGGACGTTTCACCGTCAATGTCACTGCCAAGTATGTATTACAATCGTAAAGTACCTACAGTACGTTGATAGATAGGTAAAGCACTTCCTACATATCGTAATATTTAGTACGATCTAACTACCATTTGTTTATCATAGCTATGACATAAGTCCATCATACTTAATGACGATAAACCTACCGACTACTACGGAGTTGATCAATTTGCAAGTCTACACAAAACTACCGGCATAGTAATTACTTGATAGTTAAATGTATGAACAAACGCTTCTTGACAAAAATAAACTAGTAGATACAATAGTATTTTTAACAAAAAAATAACTAGATTCCTACGAAACACATAACAAAGCATGGAAATACCTGACAATTTCTCATATTAATCAATCGGAATCACCGTCTACCCAAACAATGCATCAACTTGATTCAATTTTTCCGTTGAAATGAAAACAAAGGTGAATGGGAAAGATTTCCCAGAGAAAGCGCAAATAGCACAACAGTGAAGAATTCGATCTGTATTAACGGAAGCGCGGGGTTCTGAACTGAGTTTACTATAAGACTGTTTTGTAAACTTACCATTTTTTACACAAAACATACCTATAAATTTTGAACAACAACGTTCGTAAAGCGGAATCCCAATTATTTATTAGTGCTGGTGCTGTTTGTGTTTACCATAGACATATGTATCAATTCATACTAAACACTAACTTTCATACAAACATGCGCTGATTTAAACTATATGTTCTCACTTCTATATTTAGACAGGTGTAGGTACCTACTAATACAAAAACATCGATCTTATCTGCTAAAATCTACTACTAAAATGTACAGCCTATGTTTATTCATATGTAGATGTAAATAAGTAGGTAATGTTTTTTCTTCTTGTTGTCAAAAGCCTCCATTAGCAATGGAACGTTGTGGGTACGAGTCCGACTTTGCTTGGTATGTGGCAATTGTCCTGTGCATAGCTTCACATCTTAAAGCATTAAGTACGCAAATACTCCTAAGTCAACGAAAACATCATGAAAGACGTTCGCGTACATAGGGTACTCGAGCGTGTAAGTAAACTCTATAACGGCGATGGGTCTCTACCATGCTTGTTGAACTGCGTGACATTTTGTTAACAAGTGCCTCTTCCCTTGAGAAACTGGAGAGTAGGTATTTAGTTATTTTATAAAATCAAGCATCAAATCTAATAACACAACACATCTGTACAGACATTTCAACGGGCAACCTGTGAGCGGTGAGCTGACACTCAGCTCATATGCCGTCTTCTTCTCGGGAGTTCTTCAACCTGTATTCTCGTCTCCGGCGCGGAAGGTCGTCGACTTCGAGGGTCAAGTTGAGGTCACCTACGATCTTAAGACAGACTTAGATCTAGCCGAAGATGCAGCAAGGCCGTTGGTCATAGAAGCAGTGTTGGAAGAAAAAGACACTCTTATAAGACAGAATGTGTCCTCTAGAATATTGCTGTTGAGGACACCTTATAGGCTGAGAGTGACGGCGCCTGATTACTACAAACCCAGTTTACCGTACAATGTGCAGGTTGGTTATGAACCTTTGAACTACAACGTCATTACTTCTATCATTCATATATATGTCTACGCTTCCTTAAATCGATGTTCCCACAATGGTACTTTGAGGGCAACACATTTTACATAGTTACACAATGGTTACCTAGGCACAAATAAGAATAAAGAACTAAACAGTACATTTCCCTACAGATCGAAGTGGTGGACCCGAATGGAGAACTTATGAAGGAGGCAGGTGACGTGACTGTGGAGAGGCTGTGGGACGACGGCGCGCCAGTCAACGTCACCACTGTACAACTCAAAAACGGACTTGCCACCTACACACTTATTCCAGATGCCGCCTACGTCAACTCTACCCTTAATTTAGTGGTAGGTTGTTTGTTTTAGTCCTTCCTGCGTCTATAACTTTGATTTATCTTGCCAATTTACTTACACTTAGTCAGACTATAAACCATCATATGCGGACTTGTAAAAACAATTCCAATATTTTTTTAATGTGTCTTTTGTGAAGCTCAAACCCAATGACAAAGCTCAACGGGTCGCTGCTTTAGGTTTCCCCGTACCAAACCAAAACGTATACATTTTATTCTCTTTTTAAAACAGATAAAGTACAAAGAAGTGACAGAGCGTGTAATAAACGTGCAAAGCAGTGCGGCGGCTGGAGGCCAGTACCTGACTGTGGAGGTGCTGACGCGCGACACAGCCGTTGGCGGCGAGATGCGCGCGCGCATCACCGCGACCGAGCCCATGGACCTGCTGCACTATGCCGTCATCGGACGTGGGGATATAGTTATTACTAAGACTTTGGAGGTGGGTACATTGATTGCTGTGTAGTGTTAAGACATTAAAATCACCTTTCTCTTACCCACCGTAAGGGAAATTAAAGGGTATTTGGGTGTCAAGAGGTTGCACTGCAGTAGGAAAATGAAGAAATGTTTTTTAGTAATCACGCTGATATCGAGTGCACCGCAAGAACGTGTACGAAATTATCTATCAATCAAACGGATTTGGCACATTTTATACTAAGTACCTACCCTAGTAGTGATTTTTATTTTCCTGCAACATTAAGCAATCACTCAAAGTCCACCAAAAAACCATGTAGGCAAGATTAATATTTTTTTTGTAATTGATTTAAACTTTGGGAACTTGTCTATTAAAAAAGGAATAGATGTGTTTTTTTTAATAAACATTGATTAAATTTTCCGAGTGACTTAAATTCGGTCCCGTAGTACCCATAAGTAATGTGTTCCACGCACCCGTCAGCTGAGTCCAGCCCGCAAGAGCGTGGACGTGACGGTGCCGGTGTCGAGCGCGATGGCGCCGGGCAGCGTGCTGCTGGCCTGGTACCCGCGCCTCGAGTCGCTGGAGGGCGCCGTGCTCGCCGCCGCCGTCTACGTGCCGCATGCACAGCTCATACAGCATAAGGTTGGTTTGTACTTGTACCTACATAACTCGAGATAGACTGGATCCTTTTTATATTCTTCCTACAATAGCAGAATAATTAAAAATGTTATAGATTATAGATGTTCTGCAATTACGAACATACGTGAAACGTTTGACTTAGTTAGGGTTCTCATGTTGTTAGCAGAGCGTAGGTTAGATTCTTCCCTGTGGTAGTATGCGTTATGGTACTCTAAGTACATATACACTTCACGCCTTATAATTCCAGACAATTAGGCAATGACACGTGCTAAGCAAATGCCTACAGTCAAGCGTATTAAGGGAGGAAAATACTGTATTAAACTACTAGTGTAAGTGTCATAGGTTGTATAGGTGTGCAAGGAGGACGAAAACGCGAAGTCGAATGCTAGAGGCAAATGCAAGTTCTTACGCGTGACCGATATGAAGCAAAGACATTTTCTCTTTGGTTCTGTATGTCATATGAACTTGTAGTGACAATTGATTAAGCGATAGTGTTTTGTTGTTTGAAGCGATACTAGCGCCATTAGTTCCTGAGTTTTCTTCCGTATGCTAAGATGTTAAGTGACCGGTGCAGGTACAAGTGCTGGTGGTGGGCGGCGGGTCACGCGGCGGCGGCGCCGTGGAGCTCCGCGCGCTGGGCGCGGCGGGCGCGCACGCGGCGCTGCTGGCCGAGGACACGCGCGCCGCCTCCGCCGGGCTCGCCGGACCCGACGGACTCGGCAGCGGACTCAATATGCACACTGTGAGTCATTTATAACTCGTGTAATATTCTACCTGCTCACGGCAGATCCTGATCTTTTTTCTCCACTTTTCGTAATCGTAATAGTATATTAATTTATTCACGCACTCTAATCCTGGACGACGTCAAACCGGCAATTCTTACCTCGTCTCCGGGTTCTGACTTCAGGTAGAATCATTCGATCCACGGTTGGTGTGGACAACCCACGTTTTGCAGGGTGGTAGGCGTCGTCAATTCAGCGTGTCAGACATGTAGCGAATATAAATATTGACCTTAGAGAAACGTGAAAACAATATTCACTGTATTTCAACAGGTGGAAAGGGAAGTGGAAAGTTTCAGCGGCCTTCGTCATGCTTTCTTCAAGAACGAAGACAATCATCCTAGCCTGGGTTTGGATCTAGGCGGAAACACTGCGGGTGATGTGTTCGAGGTTGGTTAAGATTTATTCACATGACATTTTCGTTCAACTCTAGTTAGTTGCTTAATCTATGAACTGTTTGTTCTTTTTACAGAATGCAGGAGTTGTAATATTGTCAGATGGCTTGATCACTCGTAGTAATACACCAGGTAAGTTAAGAATAAAACTGGTCATTTCATATTTTGAATTTTTGGCACTTTGAGAATCTTACGTTCACGTCACATTTGCTACAGTCAAGAACTGTATAATCGGAGGACCCAGAATTTGAACCGATGGTAACTCAGGACCACTTCGAAATGGTCATCCATCGCACGATGTCAATAAGAACTCCACGATAACTACCTACTGCCTTTACGCCGTATACATATACTACTTATCATAGTAAATGATGTGAATTTGTGTGGTCCGTGGCTGCAGAGGGCAGCGGGCGGCAGCACCTGCCGGAGACGGGCACGCGGCCGCCGCTGGCGGGCCCGTACGCCTTCAGCCGCCTGCCGCCGCCGCCGGCGCCGCGCTACTACCTGCCCGCCGCCCCTCCGCCTCAACCCACCTGGCTGCTTGCTAACTTCTCTATTGGGTAACTGGAACATATTCACTGGTCACGATCATTTCTGTTTCATCCTCCGAACTATTCGCAAAAGGCGTAACTTTTAGATAGACATTCGATCTTCGAAGCGTTTATCCATAGAGTTCAGCCTTTTAATGGTATTGTTGATAGCACAACAAATCTGTCACAACCTAAATGGGTTGGTAATGGTTTACGGTTAGTCAACTGTTAGTACATACAACATACAACAATTATAGTTGTTCCAGTGTTGCATCGCAAGAACCGTGATAACGCTAATTCATATTATAAAACGTGGTTTAGTTACTGTCTAACTCTATGTTGCTTCTTTTGGTTGGTGACCGTAAGACTGTAGTTAAACATAAGAGATTAGACCAGCTCCTGAAATAGACCTTGGGCTGATGAATTAATGGGCTGACTCGGAATGTACTTGACATTCATACATATACTAACAGAATATTAATGTCCGTTCACAATCTTGTTTTCCGACATGACAGCTTTGTATATATATTGTTTCAGTCCCGACGGCAAAGGCTCAGCAAACCGTCGCACACCAATAACGTCCGCTGATTGGACTGTGGGTGGCTTCGCTGTGCATCCAACCCTCGGACTGGGATTGGCAACCCCTCAGACCTTCAACACGGGGACGCCACTAGCCATCAGTGCAGAGCTCCCGCCCTACTTGCAGAAGGGAGAAACTGTCGCCATTATCATGACGTTAACTAGTAATCTCGCCGTTGACACTACAGTAGAACTCACCTTCCACAACTCCGAACAATACTTTGAATTTGAGCCTTTGGAGAATAACCTGGAGAACAATAAAAGTGAGTTTCCACGTATATTCACCATATTTACTGATGCCTTGCTGTCCCGTATCTCGACTTGCAAATCAGGATCTTGTATCCTAGCCAAGCCCACCAACACCCAAACCCTGCCTGTCTCTCGGCCTACGGGCCATTAGCAGGTGACGTGTAATAAGGCTCTTATTTAAAGCCTCTGTACGCTTACGGTTAAGTAATATCATAAGTGTGCATAAGACGTGCTGTGATGGCATAGCATTTCAAACGAATTTATTTCTTTTCGGGCTTTGTGAGGTTTTGCCCAGATCATGCGAACCCTCTCATGAACATTTCGCTGTATGGTCGGTTTAATCTGCATATACTTTATATTTCCTTGTATCTTATCTTTCGTTATTTTTCCGTCAGAGATCGAGCTGTTCAGTCGGCAGAAGCTGTTAGTTCCCGCACGCGGCACGGCGAGCACCGCCTTCCTGGTGACGGTGGTGAAGAGCGGCACAGTTTCCGTTATAGTTGAGGCCACTGGAAATGGAGTGTCCGCTTCCCTGTTCAACACTATAGAGGTTGAGGTGTGTGGTTTTAGCGTTCATTAATGAATAACATTTAGCTTCACGAGCCAAGGCCGTAAGTAGCTTGAAATGGAGGTCAAACAGTTGGCCAATCAATCAATCTGGTCTACCATGCTAAAGTTGAAACTACTTACCATAACAACCTTGTTGACGTTTTAGTGACATCAAAACTGACAGACCACTTCTTTGGCCTGTCACCCAGAAAGGTAGCAGAGACTACGAACCTCTACAGATTCTCCAAGATATACATTTTCTTATAAGCCTTCGACATCAGAGTATTCTAATCGAGGACAAACCTATGTCCAGCAGTGGACAAACATTAGCTGATGATTATGATCAGATTATTCTAATCGAGATTATAACCTCGTGTGAAATAGCATATTTATCGGTTACATTATGATACTCAGGATGGGTACGAGGAGGAGCTATGCACGTGGTCGCTAGTGGACGGTCGTCGCGGCGTGTCGCGCAGCAACGTGTCGGTGGCGGCGGCGGCGCGCGCGCGGCTCAGCGCGGGCTCGGCGCGCGCGGCCGGCGACCCGCTGGCGCCGGCGCTGGCGGCGTCCCGGCTCGCCCGCCCCTCCCCCGCCGGCGACCCCGCCGCCGCCCTGCGCCCGCTCGCCGTCGCCGCGCTGCTGCTCGACTATCTTGAGGTAACTGATACTAACACACTTATTTTACATACAAGCTTGCCGTCTGTATGCAAGACAAGTTTTAACTGATGTTTGGTGAATAGATTGGACTGGCCCATGGTAAAAACATGAAGATTAGGACATTTCTTGCAGCAAAACATGTTGTAAATAAGTTTTATCCCTATTTATGCCTGTTTACATAACTGTATGCCAACATTTTTTAGGCAACGGGCAGAGATGAAGTGGCGATAACGACAGAGGCGCGAGCACAGGCTTCTATTGGCTACCAACGATTGATGGCATACAGAAAACCGGACGGTTCTTTCGCCGCAGATCTTGATCCAGATTCTGAAGGAGACATTTGGTGAGTACCGTAACATCTATTAGCAATAGTTTCTGACGATGTTCAAATATTCATTGAATCTGTATATTTCAATATGTGTTAAACCTACAACTCTAAAACGAAACGCAAAAACAATCGTTTCAGAAATGAGCGTAAGGTTACAATTTTCTAAGTTACTTCATGTTGTGTCTTGGACTTTCATAGCTCATAAACGATCTTTATAAAATATCCCGTGTTCCGACAGGATGACTGCGGTGTCCGGGCGGTGGCTGGCGCGCAGCGCGCGGCACGTGTGGGTGTCGCCGGGCGCGGCGGCGGCGGCGGCGCGCTGGCTGCTGCGCGCGCAGTCGCCGGGCGGCGCGTGGAGCGCGGCCGCCGCGCCGCACCCGCCGCACGACCCGCGCCTCACCCCCGACAACTGCCTCACCGCCTACGTTGCGCTCGCGCTCATCGACATACCGGTCAGTACATTCACTAAATTCATATGGATTAATCTGCACCCATACAAATGCAACATGGAATTCTAGTGTATTTTCAGTACTTTATAAGACTATTTAACGAAAATGTGCAATGAAATATAAAAATGTGTTGTTTCAATGTTACAATATATTGGTCGAACGGTAACAAGCGTCAGAATTAATAGACAAATATTCATAGGAATTGCACTATGGGATAATCGATTGTTACTACAAGTTCATTTGACCGATTACCTTACTTTTATTGGGCCATATTTTGTCGTATAAAAAGTACCTCGGCAGCCAGCCTACAATTTTATTTTCCTATTGTTTAGTTTTTTTTTTTAAACGGGCAACTACTTTTTAGAAAGCTCTACGCCTAGGTAGACTGAAATAGAAAGTGACAAAAGGAATATCAATTTTCAAATATCTTCCATTAAACTTAAAAAATAATAAAAGCTTACTTTAAAACTCCACTCACCCAGTCCACGGAGTACGTGCACCGCAACGCCATCACGAAGGCGCTGGAGGTAGTGGCGGGCGGACTGGAGGGCTCGTCGGCGTACTGCCTGGCGCTGTCGGCCGCCGCGCTGTCCGCCGGCCGCCACGCGCGCGCCGCCGCCGCGCTCCAGGCCTTGGACGCACACACCAACACTACAGGTGACGTACTTACAACACTACATCACATTGTACGGATCAGTGGCGTGCACACCATATAGGCAAAAAGACACAAAAGACACTGCCTACCTCAGTATTTTGGTTACCCGACCTAATAAAAGAGTTGTTGCTAGGTCTTCTTTTTTTGTCCTCACGACACAGGCTGACGAAGGTCCTGTGTTTTGTGGGTGAGTAGATATGTAGATTCCTTTATTTCGTGTCTTTACGAAAGTTACCTATACATAGGTGTCAATAATCCTTGGGGATAACTACCTACCTTGTCGTAAAAGCCAGTGCACGCCACTGGTACTGATCTAGGTCGTAAAAATTATTGTTATGATTCCTAGCGTAAGGAGCTGGTTACATACGACCGATACTATTACTGTTTATCATACTAAACCCTCATTAATAGGCTAAAATTTACCTAGCCTACCATCATAATTTTCACCAAACAAGCAGGAGGCGCCGGTACGGTTAGCTGGTTTTGAGTCACAAAACAAAATCGCAATTACAATGCGCAAGAAAATACGTTCCCTGATATACATACATTAGAACCTCCCGAATGTATGTCTCCTAGAGTGGCAGGGTCTTCATTTGTGACCGCCCTAACATATCTATCTCACTTCATCCACCAGTATCGCCACCATTCACTTTCATATCCTCTTAGGTCAACCAATATCAGTCAGCCAGCTAGTTTCCAGTTAGATTAGTCGGTAGATCACTATTCATAGTAACCAATAGGTAATCATAAAATAGGTCATCAGAATCTAGCAAAATCAACCCAACCATATGTTCCAGACGGCTACCTATTCTGGTCGCGCTCAACATCAGGCTCTGAGTGGCGCAACCCCTGGCTCCGAGGCAACAGCGCGGCGGCGGCCACGGCTGCCTTCGGTCTACAAGCCATGCTCGCCCAGCAGCTCGTGGACAACGCTGTACCCGTCGGGAGGTACCTGCTCTACGCGTTTAGAGCCAACGATATAGATCCTGATCAGGTTTGTTTGAAGTGCTTAAAATTTAATAGATACCGTTCCTATTATTATCACGATCATTGCTTGCTCAAAAACTTAAAGATTCTTTTTTCTTAATTTCTGTGATGCCAATGTATTGAAATTAATTGGCGCCCACCGTGGAATTTAATAAAATACTACTACTATTCAAGGTGACACTAAAAATACCCTAGAATAATACCAAAGGTTTTTAAACACACCGGGCAGAGTGACTTCTGTCCGAACCTTGACTCGATAAAAAAGTCATATTCATATAAAATGTAGTCAGCAGATCGACTTTGTATGTATGAAAAGTTAAATAATATTTTTCGGCTATTGACATCCACCATAAGTCAATCAATCAGTAGGGTGCGTAGAAAAATAGAGCGTATAAATAATTAGGTAGGTACGTCGCCGTGCTTTTATCAACACGTTTTTGTATGCAATTCGTTACACAATTACAAATAACTGTTTATTCAAATAATGTCATAGCACCAAATTACTCCAACACTAATATATATAATACAACTCTCACTTTGTTGACAGCTGGACGCTCTAGCCCAATTGGCCAAGAGCATCAAGACACCGACTAAAATGCGTCTGGCTGTGAACGTGACGGGGTCGGAGGAGCCGCGCCAGTTCAACATTGACGATGACAATGCTCTCATCGTTCAGACACAATTGGTGAGAAATCTTATTATTGAATATTATTCACTTAAAAGTTTCATGAATTTAATGTCTTTTATAAATAATGAGCATTAGGCGTATTTCT
The DNA here is from genome assembly GCA_012932125.1 of Conopomorpha cramerella. NCBI lineage: Eukaryota > Metazoa > Arthropoda > Insecta > Lepidoptera > Gracillariidae > Conopomorpha > Conopomorpha cramerella. Next base: position 49,683 of record SJJU01000738.1, on the reverse strand, counting down.
TCCAATATATGTAGCATATAATGTGTAAGAACCTGTGTAACAGATTATGCATCAATGTTTTTTGGTGTCATTACGGGATTTTCCGACATTTTTAAATGTGAAAATTATGAATATGTTTATATAGGTGACAGAGTTTATCGGTAGTAGGTACTTGCCTATACAGCTCTGAGAAACTCTTCACGGACGTTACGTATGTTGCCTACATCATCATCATCAGCCACATGACGTCCATTGCTGGTTGAGGGCCTGCCCTAATGATTTCCATGATCAATTGGGAAGAAATGCCAATAATCGCCACGCTTGGCAGGCTGCTGCCCGTCCTCTGAAGAGTTAGTTCCCTCGGTCACCTCTTACGACCCTGACAATATATTGGGATTTCCTTTGAGGCAACAAACACAGCTCTTACTTTTCAGGCATTTATTTACAAAGTGACATAACTGACTTCTGTCATCTACCTATATGACACCTCCACTATAAATACATACAATCGACTCAAATATAACTAAAATAGAAAACAAAGAACAACATAAAAAAATAACTTAACATGAACTTCAGCACTGCATAACTAACACAATCAAAACTTGTACTGAGGCGGGTTCCTTAGACGGCATTGCCGTACCGGTCGAGGCTGGGGCGGTTCAAGGGTAGATGTGGATGTCATTTCTGTAGGAGTTTGTGCGCGTGCATGAGGTCCAAATGAGGCAGGAGCCTCAAGACTGCCCGACGGCCTTTCATGGCTAATCATCTCTCCTCCTCCTTCGCAATCGTGAAACTCCTCGTCGGTACACGCCTGTTCTCGGCGAGCCGGAGACTCTGGGGGCAGCTCGGGACTCATTGTCCGTGCTCGCAGTCTCTCTTCCGAGAGATCGGGCGCCTCTAATAAAGAACTCCGTCTCTGTACCCGAAGCTGGTCAATATGTTTATGCCATACCCTGCCCGCGCTATCAATGACCCTATAGTTCGAACTTCCTAACCTCTCCGTGACCTTTCCGGACGCCCACCTGTCCCCTGAACTATGTTGGCGTAACCATATCAGATCCCCCACGCCTAATTCTCTACAAGACCCCGGACCTACCGCCCGTTGTTTATCCTGGCATTCCTTGACACGAGTGCTTAGATCAGGGCGTAACGCGTCTAGCTTCGTGCGGACCTCGCGCCCTAACATTAACGATGCCGGGGATGCTCCCGTGGTGCAATGAACCGTGTTTCGGTAATACATTAAATACGTATTTAAAAACAAATTTATGTCCTTTCCTCCTCTAACAGCTTTTTTAATAGCCCTTTTCACCGTACGTACAGCATTTTCAGCCGCCCCATTCGAAGATGGGTGATACGGCGCGGAAAAAATATGTTCAACTCCATTTCTAGTCAAATATTCAGAAAACTCCTTGCTAGTAAACGGCGGCCCGTTATCAGAAACTATTTGCTTTGGAAAACCCCATCTAGCGAAAATATCGCTTATCTTCGCTATGTTAAGCTTAGCCGCTGTGCTAGCTACCTCCATAGCTTCAATCCACTTTGTTCTCGCATCCACCATTACCAAAAACAATTTACCTCCTATCGGACCTAAAAAATCTATGTGTACCCGCGCCCACGGCCGGCTCGGCCTCGGCCACGGAACCGACGCCTGCCGCGGAGGAGCATCGGCCTCCGCTATGCACAGACTACACTCCTTGCAAACCCTTTCAATACTTTCATCCATACCTGGCCACCACACGTAACTCCTCGCGAACGCCTTTGTCTTTACTATCCCCATATGGGCCTCGTGCAGAACTTCCAATACCTTACTTCGGCAAGCCTCCGGTATAATTATTCGGTATCCCCACATGACACATCCCAGTTCTTCATACAGCTCCTTCTTGCGATTGAAGTAGGGACCTAGCAATTTTATGTAATTTTCCGCCGGCCATTCGTCTCTTATGTAATTCAATACGCGGCTCAATAGGGGATCCCGCCTTGTATGTTTTTTAATTTGATTGTGGTCTAAAAGAATTTCATTTTGGGCAAAATGTAGAAATGTTTGCTCGGGCAGTTGCGTCGAATTTTGTGGAAATAGTAAGGGTAAACGCGACAATCCATCCGCACCATTATCTTTTGACTTAACGTACTCAATGTCATAAGTATAAGCCGCGAGTTTGATAGCCCACCGTTGCAAACGGCTGGCCGCCATTGCGGGTATTCCATTCTTTGGTCCGAATATGGTGACCAAAGGTTTATGGTCCGTCCGCAGTATAAATGATCTACCATACAAATATTGGTGTAACTTTTCACAACAAAAAATGATTGCTAAGGCCTCCCTTTCGATCTGTGAATAATGCTTCTCGGCCGCTGTGAGTGAGCGCGAGACATAAACGACCGGGCGTTCGTTCCCAGCCGCGTCACGCTGCGTGAGGACTCCACCGAGACCTCGCGCGCTCGCATCGCACGTCAGCCACAGTGGCTTACCTTGGTCATAATGGGCCAACACCTCCGCACTGGTCAGAATATGCTTAACACTCCGAAAGGCTCTTTCACATTCACTCTCCCACGACCACGCTACACCCTTTTTCAGTAGATTATACAGGGGCGCCAAAATACAACTCATATTCTTAATAAACTTGGCATAAAAGTTAACTAAGCCTACGAATGACCGCAATTCTGTAACATTCTCAGGGCGCGGAATATCTACAATGGCCCTTACTTTATCTTTGTCAACCTTTATACCATCTTTTGAAATGACATATCCTAAATATTTAATTTCATCCACCATAAACAAGCATTTACTTTTTTTCAACTTCATACCATTATCCTGAAATCGTTGTAACACCTTGGACAAAACTTCTAAGTGCTCCCTTTCCCCACGGGTGCCAATAATTACGTCATCTAAGAACACCACCACATGGGGTATGTCACTCATCAGCTTAGACATAATTCTTTGAAATATCCCCGGACTAGACGAAAGACCAAACACGAGCCGTTTATACCGGAAAAGACCTTTATGGGTATTAATCACGGTAAGATTTTCGAGGTCCTCTAACTCTACCTGATTATACGCCTGGGAGAGGTCAACCTTGGAGAATACCTTCGCTCCATTCATACTAACTAAAAGGTCATCGATCCGCGGTAAAGGGTATCGGTCTACAACCAGCACCGGGTTTAACGTCACCTTAAAGTCGACACAGAGGCGGAGTCCGCCATCTGCTTTCCGCACTGGAACCAATGGTGTAGCCCAATCCGCGGCTTCCACCGGCTCGATGATTCCGGATTCCAACATGGCGTCTAACTCGGCGTCCACCCGCTCCTTCAAAGCGTACGGCAGAGGTCGAGCTCGGCAAAACACCGGAACTGCTCCTTCCCTCACCCTAAGTCGAGCCTTGCCACCCTTGAACCGGCCCAGGCCCTCCGAGAATAGGTCTTCATATCTGTGGATAACGTCATACAGTTGTTTATTACCGTTCACCTGATTAATAGGAAAAGTGGTGGGATTAATATTCAACTCGGCTAACCACTGCCTCCCTAACAGAGATGTTGTACCTCCCTCTATGACAAATAATTCTAGTTCCATCTCAATTTCACCATACTTCACTATCGGCATAATAATACCTAGTGGTGTTATTTTAGTTCCATCATAAAAAGTGAGAGATATATTAGATCTCTCGATTGGTCGCTTCGCAAACTTACTGAGATACGTTCTATGACTGATACATGAGACCACCGAACCCGTATCAATTTCCATTTGTAACTTTACCCCATCAATGCTCACTTCCAAACTCACCGGTTTGTAGCTGTTTAAGCACAGTTGGTGAAGTTCGGCTCCCACTTCTTCCTCGGAAGACGAAACCTCGTCTTCTCCCGATAAACCTCCATTCTGCCTTTCCGCAAGCTTCACCACCAGCTTATTCTGCCGGTAGCCCTGATGCTGCTTCGGTTCCTTTTTAAGCACACAGGACACATTCGACGTAGATGGCCCACTCGCCGACATTTCCCACATATGTACCGCCGGTACCGACAGTCTGCAGCCGCATGCTGCCCAGATCCGCAGACCTCACACTGCCTGCCCGTGTTGTTGTACCTGCCGCCACTCGGCGATAGTGCACCCTGTCCGCGGCGACCCCGCGTTGAGCGTCCCCGAGCTTGTCCCGCCACATGCATAACTTCGCCTGCAGCTTGACCCGTGCTGGACATGTCCACCGCTGCCGCGTCCCGCACCGCAGCTTCCATTGCACATGCAATTTTGACCGCTTTCGTATATGACAACTCATCTTCCGCGAACAGGCGCTGCCTGATGGCTTCGCTTTGCAAGACGCACACCAGCTGATCCCGTAGGTTGTCCTCAAGTTCTCCTTTAAATTCACAATGTTTTGCTAGTTTCTTCAATTCTGCTACGTAGGTAGAAATTTCCTCGGTATGTCGTTGTCTTCGCTGTCGGAATTTATAGCGCTCCGCCATGACAGATCGCCTGGGTTGCAAATGTTCCCTTAGCAACTCGACTACGTATTTGTACGTTTTGGTACTGGGCTTATGCGGGCTCGTCAGGTTGCTCAAAAGCTCGTAACCATCGTCTCCCATAGCCGCTATCAGAGTTGGTAGCCACAGCTCTTCGTCGACTTTAAAATACATCTCTGCCCGCTCTATAAACAACGACCAATTTCCCGAGTGCACTTCTGTCAATTCTGACAGCTTCCCGATAGACATGTTCAACTTAATATAACGTTTTTATCCTCGTCGCCACTGAAATATATTGGGATTTCCTTTGAGGCACCAAACACAGCTCTTACTTTTCAGGCATTTATTTACAAAGTGACATAACTGACTTCTGTCATTTACCTATATGACACTTAGTTTCAACACGATATTGGAAAATTCCCACGGGAACGGTAGTTTGCGGGAGAAAACTTTTGTATGAAAATAAAACAAACCGCGTAATATAATAGATAGGAAGTTGAAATTTTGATTGGTGATGTTTTTCTGTATCCGCTACAACAACAAATACTCAAAATAAAATGTATACTTCAAAAAATTAAGCATTTTTTAAACTTTTCTACAACATAGACAAAGATCTCTCTTTATAAAAGGCTCGCCACGCGGACGAAGTCGCGGGCAAAAGCTAGTATATTATAATTAGTGTTTGTTGCTAAGTATATTGAAGATTTCCTGTGTGAATTTATATATAGCTAGGATAATAGAGCGATTTTCTTGAAATCCGTTTTGGGAATTATCGAATAATTCGATCTTATCACAGAATGAATAGATGCGAGGTGAGATAGCCTTTTCGTATATCTTAGCGGATATGCGTAGGACTGCTGTTGGGCGGTAGTGGTTGGGATCTGTTTTGATTTTTAACCGACTTCAACTAAAAAGAAGGAGGTTCTAAATTCGTCTGTATGCATAATATATTTTTTTATGTATTTTCACCGATATTTTCGTCAATTATAGACGGATTTCAAAAAAAAAATTTTGTTGGATAGAGTTCACTTCTGAGGTGGTCCCATTTTCACCAGGTCAGGATCTGATGATGGGATCCAGGAGAAATCGAGGGCAACTACCTAAAATTGTATGCTCGTATAGTGTTTTTGTTACGTAATCATGTCTTACTCAGAGATATATGCTTCAGGGTGTCAACATCTAATGCTGCTGTGCTGATGATGAAGCTACAGTACTCCTTAACGGTTAGAAGTTGGAAGGCAGTACTTCAATTGGTCGATGGAAACTATTTAGTAGTAAGTAGGGCTAACATGCGGCTTGTGAGGTATGCTTGAATCAACATCTGATGCTGCTATGCTGATGATGAAGCTACAGTTCTCCTTAACGGTTAGGAGTTTGAAGGCAGTACTGCAATTGGTCGATGGAAACTATTTAGTAGTATGTAGGGCTAACATGTTGCTTGTGAGGTATGCTTGAATCAACATCTGATGCTGCTGTGCTGATGATGAAGCTACAGTATTCCTTAACGGTTAGGAGTTGGAAGGCAGTACATCAATTGGACGATGGAAACTATTCAGTAGTATGTAGGGCTAACACGTGGCTTGTGAGGTATGCTTGAATCAACATCTGATGCTGCTATGCTGATGATGAAGCTACAGTTCTCCTTAACGGTTAGGAGTTTGAAGGCAGTACTGCAATTGGTCGATGGAAACTATTTAGTAGTATGTAGGGCTAACATGTTGCTTGTGAGGTATGCTTGAATCAACATCTGATGCTGCTGTGCTGATGATGAAGCTACAGTATTCCTTAACGGTTAGGAGTTGGAAGGCAGTACATCAATTGGACGATGGAAACTATTCAGTAGTATGTAGGGCTAACACGTGGCTTGTGAGGTATGCTTGAATCAACATCTGATGCTGCTATGCTGATGATGAAGCTACAGTTCTCCTTAACGGTTAGGAGTTTGAAGGCAGTACTGCAATTGGTCGATGGAAACTATTTAGTAGTATGTAGGGCTAACATGTTGCTTGTGAGGTATGCTTGAATCAACATCTGATGCTGCTGTGCTGATGGTGAAGCTACAGTATTCCTTAACGATTAGGAGTTGGGAGCAGTACTGCAATTGGTCGATCGAATCTATGTAGAGCTAACGTGATACTTGTAGTCGCTTCCATTAATAGATTATTTCAGCGCGTTTAAGCAAATTCCTATTCTTAGTTTTGCTTTGAATTTTAGTGTCGGTCAGTTGATTGCGTCTTCTTGAGAGCATCTGTGGTCCAGTTGGTACTTGACTAGTAACCGGGAGGTCCCGGGTTCGAGTCCGGCTACTGGACGTGTACCAATGGGACTCTTTTTTCAGAGGCTATGTACGCAACGCAACGCTCGTACGGTGAAGGACAACATCGTGATGAAACCCGCACACCACAAGGTGTGTGAACCCTATAACGGCGATGGGCTCACCCCCTGTCACGTTGGGTTAAATACGCTTGGTGAACCGTGGGTACTTGCTTTAGCAAGTGCCTCTGCCTACCCCTCTTTGGGATTAAAGGCGTGAAGTGTATTTTTTTTTTCATTTCTTGTGAATTGGTCTTATAATAGCTTTTACGAGAGATGGGAATATGCCTTTCTCCAAGGATTGATTTATTAGCAGATACAGATGAAGAGTTAAAAAATCGGCGTAATGTCTGGACAATATAGGAGGAAAGTCATCAAACAACAAGCGGGTCAGAAATTATTTTATTATCCCATTTTAATGTTATATTTTCTTTCGCTGTGTGTTTATATTTGTTTGATCGTTCGTTATTTACTCTCCACATAGTTTTCGTTTTATTATAAGCGTTTGATATACACTTGATATAATTAAGTCTTTTGGATATTCTAATTATGCGCTGTAGTATGCAGCGCACATTCCTCATATATACTTTGTGACTGCACATCTTTAAGGACTAATAAACCAACAGTCGAACCAACAACACGTGTCTCATTGCTCCCGATATCACATGGCGATCCTGTCAGTGGGCCAGCCTCGCGGCGGGCGCCTGCTGGCGGGCCTGTGCTCGATATATGGTAGAGCCGCGAAATAAATTAATTGAAGTGGTAATTTTTTTTTAATTATTTTTAGTGAATATTAAGATAGTATAAGAAGATCAACGGCACTTCAATGAAAATATAGACAGCATAGCAGAGCTAATCCGAACAATGTTTGTTTAAATAACATGCTGATCGAACAAATTGAAGAACTGAATATTACGTAACAATTTGCTGTTGGTATTGATAGCGCAAAAAAATCACCTTCGGGAAAAATAAGACGAGACTACTTCAAAGCAGAGAAGATCGATACCGGATCGAGATTTTGAAGAAAAGAAGGCCTGTGCAGAAAATAAATCATATTAATTATATGTAAGTACAGGATGTTTAAGAAATCGTTTGAATATTTTAGTAAAATTATTTATAAAAAACTTCTAGCGTAATCTAGTAATGTAAACCTAGATTATTTTGCCATATGTGTCATAATCTTATTGGATCAAACATTTTTTAAAGAATTAAAAGTAAAATTAAATACCTTAAAAGATAAAAATCAAAATCTAACCAATTGTCAATTTATGAATTAGTAAAATGTACAAAAATAATCCTGTTTGTCCAAGTACATTTTTAAATTTCATTCATTTTTTTTGTATTTACTTAATGCTTCTGTCACTATATCAGTAACAAATTTCACATTTTATTTTACGAGGATGTACCTATACAATTTTATTTGTGAATTCCGATAAAATGTTAGTAGATGAATGAGTCAGTCGATGTTTTATTTGGAGTCGGGACTGCCCAGATACTGTTTGAATAAAAGTAGTATGTACACTATATTGTGTATTATCCGGTTAGTATTTTAATTTACGTTAACCATTTTTGTTTTTTCACCAAAATTGGAGAACCAAACAGGAAGCACAGACACTCACAGTCATATTCATATTAACTATGTTTCTGGATCGAGCTCAACTATCTTCTGATTATACTGCTGTTATTATTGTTGCCGTATGTGAAAAACACATTTTTATTTTATACCTATTTATTTTTTATTGTAGGTAAAATTTTGTATTGCGATACTTCGTTTGTTGACGATAGCTCAGTAATTTACCTATTATGTATTTTTACAAAGGCATTTGAAATGTTTAAAGTAATGGAACAGATATTATCGTTAATGTTAATTTTACTGACCTTTTGGCGATGCGTCTACAGTTAAAATTAACTTAGCACTCGGATCGAAATGTGCCAATGTTTCTTCCGAACTCAATTCCCGTTTTGTTTCTGTGAACGCTTTTTCGTGTTCCGCCGACCAATCTCAACTGGTTCCTATTTTTAGCAAATCGTACATTGGTGCTAATACAGTTGACGCCCTCAGTACGAAACTACGGTAGTAATTAACCAAACCAATATATGACTGTAATTAACTCGTAACTGTAACTCGGGGTGTACTTTGATGATGGAGGCAGGTCGGTCAATCCTTTGGATAGGCCGACCGGGCAATCATCCTTGAACAGCCGCGCTCTCTTCCGAAGCGACCGAGCGGGTGGGCAGGTTGCGGATAGCCCTTCTTCTTGTGCTCATCACCGGACACAGGACCCGGACAACTGAAGGGTGGTTCACAGCACGAGCCCGGTGGTGCCCATCACCTACACCCACATGATCACCATGTCTCAACTGTTCCTTGAAATCACTCCCTCCACCCATCCCCAATATCCGATCACTCCACCCAATCCTAAGGTGGGCAGCCAGGCTGAAAGGACGAATGGTTGAGGGGAGCTCAACTTCGACTGGCGGGGGCGAAGGAGATGGCGACACCTTCGTCCCGAAATGACTAGCCTTACCTCTGCAAGCGGGGCTCTGCAGAGGTGGACCGTTTACTTCCCTAGCTACTCGTGGGACTCTATATGGATCCAAATGAAAACAAAAAAACAACAAAAAACCCTATCCCTACACTACACACATACACACCCAAGTCACCCGTGGCGTCAGCCTCGGGTACTTCAGCCACACACACAACCAACAACACAACTGCACAACACTCCCTAACCACAACAACACACACCACACAAAATGAACATGTCACACTTCGTCTGTCTTTAACGCTTCGGTTGATAGGGCGGGTGGACAAAACAAAAGACATCCGGCACCTGTCCTTAATGCTTCGGCTGATAGGGCGGGTGACGACAAACTGACAGAGACCACACAGGTCCTTGATAAGGAGGAGAGAGGGGTAGCCGTGGATAAAACCGCGGCTGCCGTGATCGCCGCCGAACTCGAGGGCTGGACTGTGGTCACACACAGACACCACAACAAAACGAAAACCCAGGACGCTGGACGCTGACGAGGACTACCTTCGCCAACCTACGACGAAGGTAGTCATACGGGGAATTCACAATCTCCTCAAAGTTCTCCAGCCCTAGGAGTTCTTTGAGGATGGTCTTCTGGAACGCCCGGAGTCTGCGTCAGAAGACCACCCCGCTGAGAGCCCTCCTCAGGGAGCAAGATATCGACGTGGCGTTGCTCTGTGAGACTTGGCTCACGAGCAACATCGAGCTGAAGATCCCCGGGTACCACACGTACCGGTTCGACGAGTCGACTGCAGACGGCCGCCCGCACCGTGGCCTGGCGGTACTAGTCAGGAGAAGAGTTGTCCACCAACCACTGCCCGTCCTCCAGCAGAGGACGTTCAACGCCCTGGGTGTCGAGCTGTTCGTTGCCGGCGCCCCGCTGCAGATCTACGCGGTGTACAAGCCGCCTAAAATCACCCTCGATGCGGCGGATGTACACCGCCTTGTCCGGGACAACCCCACGCCCATCATCGCAGCCGGCGACTGGAACGCCAAATACCCAGGGTGGAACTCCGCCACCACCAACACCAGCGGAAGACGACTCTTCGACGACGCAGAGGCCTGGCACTACGAGGTCATCGGCCCGGTAATGCCCACGCATTACCCGTCAAATGACGTCCATCTCCCGGACATCATAGACCTCGCTGTCTGCCGGGGCCTCCACCGCCAGCCACACGTGGAAACCCTCTACGACGACCTGCAGTCGGACCATCAGCCGGTACTCTTGGTACTGGATCTTTACCCGGCGTGCACACCACCGCCGCCGCTACATCGAACCATCGACTGGACCACCTTCACGAAGAAGCTGCAGGAGACTACGCCTGCTCAGCCCGTGACCGACGCCGACAGCGTCGACGCACTCACCGTCGCGCTCACTGCCAGCATCCAGGCCGCTCTCGGAGAGGCCACCACCACGCAGCCCACCGGCAGGAGACTGCCTCCCCTGCCGCCACACATCGCAACACTCCTCTCTGAGAAGCGGCGCCTGCGAAAATTCTGGCAGTGCACATGATGCCCGACAGTGAAGTCGCAGCTGAACCGCATCAGCGCCCAAGTCACGGCTGAGCTTCACGCGGACTACACGGAAGGTTGGGACTGCACAATCGGCGCTGCCGGCGACGACTGGAACGCTCTCCACCGCCTATGCCGGCAGCTAGCGAACGCCCCGGCCCCAACCAGGCCACTCCTCCACTCCGACGGGACTCCGCGGTATCGCGCGATGGATCGCGCCAAGATATTCGCGGAGCATCTCGAACGCCAGTTCCGACCGAACCCGACAGACGAGGCCGAACATGTCGCAGCAGTCGAGCGCTCGTTCGAGCGCTTCTTCGAGGAGCCGATGGCAGCCACAGAAGACCCGGTGGTCTTCACCCCAGCGTGTGCTGGACGCCCTCCCCCCGTGGCTCGCCCGATGGAGGTTGTCGGTGAACGTCTCGCGCAACACTCGCCAACCGCCGCAACTGAAGCTTCTCGACCAGGAGGTCGAGTGGACCCCGACTGCCAAGTACCTGGGGGTCACACTCGACCGCTCCCTGAGGATGGCTCAACACGCCCGAAACGTCGTCGACCAGACACGCGCCGCCCGCGTCTTGCTTCGTCCAGTGCTGAAGTCAAAACTCCCTCTGCACACGAAGGTGGGGGTGTACAAGTCGTACATCCGCACCCGCCTCACGTACGCCGCCCCGGCATGGTATCCGCTCCTCGCGGAGACCCATCGCCAAAAGCTCAGAGCCCAGCAGAGCCTCTCGCTGCGCACGCTCGTCGACGCCCCGCGCGACCTTCGTCTGGAAAGCCTGGACGACCACATCGCGCGCCTTGCCCAGGGCATGTCCGCGCGTGCCGACTCCTCGGCGTTGTCCCACCTCAAGGACATAGCGCCGCAGCACGCGCGACCGCCGGATGGCAGGGCGTACCCGCGCGACCTACTGCCTGTCGACGACGTAGCCGGGCACCCTCCCCGCTGATTCCCCAAGCCGTCAGCCGAAGCCGCAAGGCCTAGGCTGACGGAGAGTTAGTTCACCCAGAGACTCCACAAGCCAAGCCTGCGCCTGATCCCTCAGGCGTAGGAGAGTTGACAGCCAAGCCTTCGCCCACCCGGGCGGAGGAGAGTTGGAAGCCAAGCCCGACCAAGAGAGTTGGCCATACAGACGCCCCGCGTCCTTTGGTCCCCCGCCGGGGACTAAAGGAGCACGCCCAATGACCCCGTATTCACAGGAGGCGAGGACACCACGGGCAGGCGCTAAACGGCGCACACCCCGTCTCCCCACCCCGAAAGGGTGTGAGAAGACTACGAGTCGTGTTCCCTCTTCCGCCAAGAAGAAGAACAACAAGCAGAACAGTTGGAGGAGAAGGAGGACGACCACCAACAAGCCAAGCAGCACACCCGACAATGCTCACAGAGCAAAAAGAAGGACAGCAGTGTTTTTAAAACAAGTGATAATCCGATTGTAATTAATGAACATGGTAGGTTTGTGTATCTAGTAGCTGTAAAAAGCAGTAATCATACCCACAATGAGCTACGAGGCCCAGTATGGTGGCCCAGAACTCAACTAACTACAGTAGCCAACAAAATAGACAAACTTCAAAGGAAGGCCTGCATGGCCATCACTGGATGCATGTACCTAATCGGCAAAATAGTATTTTTACATTTCAAACGAAGCTGTAGTAGGTATTTACTTAGGTACTTATGTTGATGATGAGTAACTTCGATCCATGATAAGGTGTTACATTGGTTTGTATTACGTAGCACATAATATTCCGTATAGTTTAGTTACATTATATTGCTTGTTATGTACTTAATTACTAAGATATTTTTTTCTCTGTTACTTTTATGTTGCATTATATTTTTTTGTTTAGGAGTCATTATAAACCCATTTAGTTTTTTTTTTATACCACAAGGGTGGCAAACAAGCATGCGGCCCGCTTGATGGTAGGCAGTTAGTTACCGCAGCCTATGGACGTTTACAATACCGGGGCATCGTTCACGCGTTGCCGACCCTGTAAAAACCTCTTCACTCCTCTTTTGAAGAACCCCATACTGTAGTCCTTTGGGAATACCTCAGCAGGGAGCTCATTCCACAACCCCAGCGTACGTGGGAGGAAATGCCTCCGAAAACGCGTAGTACGAGACCATTTTGGTTCTAAGGTGTGTGGATGAACGCCCCGCCTGCGGCGAGCGGTGCGATGGTAGAAAGTGGCCGTTGACATCATGTCGAACAATTCCTCAGAACACAACCCGTTATACAAGCGGTAGAACACGCATAAGGAGGCGAAGTCTCTCCTTACACTTAAACAAGCTTAATATCTATAATAATTATTAACACTTAATTATGATTCTTGATTGTTATACTGGATTTTAAACGGAATTAGGAAGTAAAATATAGGTACTCAAGTAAATCATCTACTTGAGTATATTTTCCTTGTCTAATCAAAAAGGAGAATTTTAGAGGTATCCTATGTTTTTGTAACTAACACAAAAAGAAGATATTTTCATTATAAAATATCATGCCTAACAAAAGTCAAGTAATAAAGTAAAGACTTTATGGCAAGTAATTAGTGAACAATCTGAAAAAAATAATAATAGACATACATATAAGTTAATAGAATAGTAAAGTTACACCTCCTAAAGGTTATTTACATTTAGACAAGTTACTGCTTATGATGTAACAAACAATTTTCACAGTTTAAATGTTAAACAGATGGAGGACTTGTGGGGTACGTCGGTAAAGATTATTCGTCGGTATATTAACTCTGTAATTACTGACTCTGACAGCCCCATTTTTAGCTGTAATTTTCAATGTACCTATCTATTAAGAAATTGGTTTTCCCGGAACTAATGAAACTAAGTAAAATTATTAATTCCTTTATTCAAATCTGGTGATTCCGAAGATAGAAACAATTACAGGCCACTTGCTATTTTACCTGTTTGTCTCTGACCCGGCGAACTTCGTTCCGCCAAGTTATGTTTTTTACGAAATATTCTAATTGGTCTAAAACAAATTATAATTATTTTAAAAGCTTGCTTAACTAGTATCCCGAAAGTTGTAAACGTCATGGCGAGAAGGGATCATGGTACAGATATTGCTTTGTTGGCAATAGAGATCATGGCGAGAATCAGTAATAAAATGAATCACATTTGTAGGTACAATTGCCTAATCCCAACGGGACACTTATTGCAGAGTACTTGGATATTCAGTAATGTATTTTGTTCTGCGAAAACGTGCAGATTGTGAACACTGGAAACACGTGAGCAGGCAACGTTGACCACGTGTAAAACATGGCGTACCCAAGTGTAATCCAGCTACATTTGACCTTGGGATTAATTAATTGCCACTGAGAAAGCTACCTTCAATGGAAACTGTAGACGTTTAATTTGAAAAAGTAAATTGTTTAGTATAATAGGAGTACGTGCTATAAGCAACTTTTTTTCCTTTAGCTTCTCCTCTCAAAATAGTACATATACGTCACTATATTCCTTCATATATCCTTCATATATTGAGGAGTTTTTCCGGTGCAGGAGGGAGTAAAGTCTGAACTGGTTCCAATATACCCGAAATAGATGTTGATGAGCAGAAGCAGAGGTTGGAGGAAGACAAGCTAATTGTACTTGTTTTTTTTATGCGTATTTTTTGCAAAAGATAAGTATCGAAACTTATCTAAGCACGTAATTTTTTTTGGAGCTCAATCAAGAAAGAAGAAAGCGAATTCCGTTGGTGATTACAGCTTGTGGAGTAGAGGTACTTTCTTTGAAAACGTCAGCATAATCAACTAAATCTTGTCTCTCAAACAATTTCAAAACTGATCTTTTACCTCTCCTGAAAAATGCTGATGTCGTGTCGCAACCAGTTCCTGCATGTAGAAATAAGATATGATTTTGACATTTTGAAAAAGCAGATAAACTCTTGGATGAATATATTTTTGATTGTTGTTGAGCTTTCGCAGGTTTTAATTTTATTTTTTCTGTTGGCGTTCGAGCAGTAAGTAATACCAACAAATCAACATCTTCAAAAACAACAATAGTTGGATTTGTCGAGTTAAATTATATTATCGTTCTGTAACGTATATAACGGTAATTGACATGCATATTATGAGTAACACAACTTTTTCAACATTTTGCATCGCTATATCTCCGAAATGGTGATTCTTAGGAAAAAAAAGTGTATGAACAATTTTTATAGATAATTGCATGATGAATAATTTTTGTCTCACCTATTTTTATGATAGAACTTACCGTTTAGCTGGAAAACTCAAAAAACCGATTTTTGCAACATTTGACCTTGAATAATTTTTTTTCCACACATTGGATAGATGTGGATAATTGACAAATTGTATGTAAATTTTTAGCAAGGTGCGAATTAATGTAACCTTGAATGTCTATTTTGACTGGACTATGAATAAAATGCCAAATAAAATATTACTCAGTTATGGAATATCAAATCTTAAAATAAAAAAATATATAATACATAACATATATATATCGCAGTGGAGACTCTCAATTGACATGAGATGTCCATCCACTGTTGGCAGCACTGTAGTAGCATTGCTGATTCCTTCCGAGCTACTCTAATGGGAAACCCTCCCTCTCAACACATATTATTATTTAAATTTTGACCCCCTTTATTCAATATTTTTATCAGTATGTCACTAAGGAAGTTTTTAGTACAATATTAAATTAAACTTCTAATCTACAATATTAAATTAAAGGAAGTTTCATTTAATATTGTACGTTTTTAGTACAATATTAAATTAAACTTCCTTAGTTCATTACCTTTCTAATAAGGTACAATAAGTGTGCCAAAACACAGCAACCACCTGACTTATTCCTAAGATATCTTTTTTTTTTCAAATCTCAAAATCGTATATATCTTAAAAATAAAAAAATATAATAGGTTCCATCCCCATTGAAGCTATAAATGTGCTGTACTTTGACGCCTTAAAAGAAATTACACCTGTTACGAGACACCCTGTATAAGTGCGCATTTCGTTGTCGAGGCCGCGCTTTTACATCCAATAAATCGAATGCGAATCGTTTCGAAAGAAAAAAGTGCATTGAAAGATGTGAAACAATACTCATTCAGGTTCCGTCGATGAAAGGCCGTTAGCGCGGTACAAGCGCGCTAGGAGAGTGGAATAAAAAGAAAAGAATCAGCGGCGCTTCGGATATGTTTCAGCTTTACCAGCAGTGGCTTAGTATTATTGGTTGCGATGCGCTTTCGATCCTCTGGCTGCGCTCCTGCTTCCCCCATTTCGCTCATTTATTAGTAATGCATGAAGAGCCGAGCCCAGTAAATACAGTCCAAAGTATAGATCCAATCTCATCTATAATAAACTATCTGATACAGTGAACCTGTTAAGTGTAAAAGCTTTCACAAAGAAACTTAGTACTTTGTTCCTAGAAAAAGCTTATTATTCTACCAAAGATTTTTTGAAGATAAGTTTAAGTAAATAATATAAGTTTAAGTAGGTCATCATCAGCCACATAACGTCCACTGCTGGACGAGGGCCTCCTCCAATGAGATCCGTCATTTTGGGTGAAATGCCAGTTATCGCCACGCTTGGCCGAGCTGAGCAGAGCAGAGCTCGGACGGAGTAGACGTATCAATCGTATCCAGGAACTGTCACGTGTAGTGTGTGTGTGTGTGTGTTAGTGAGTGTGTGTTATCATAGAAAACCATTGCAGAACATTGAATCATAGTGATTCGATTTATTATTCGCGCTATACCTCAAAATAGCGCATAGTAGTGACGGAGAGGAGGAAAAATCAAGCTCCCGTCTCTGACATATACCTATATATATGTTTGGGCATTGAATGAAATGACCAGCGCCTACTTTCACGACATAGCCCTTTAATGTGTGTGACACAATGTTTTTGCTAAGTCCATAATTTAAGGGTGCTGTCTTGCATGTCAGTATGTAAAATAAAATTGTCACTCTGTCATCTGTACTGACCAAATACACTCGTCACAGAATTACTTGCTGCTTTTTCTATTGTATCTCTGGGAATCTTTGGGAAGCCTAATAATCCATAAAATTCGGATAATATCCCCCAACATGGTCCTTCGAGCCGGATTATACCTAAACCAGTAAAAAACCAGGATTACCAGGATTTTGGACTTTACACCGCAACGTGTCACACAAAGAATTCGAGCCAAAAGAAGAAACCACACAGTGTAAAAGCCAAAAATATACGTGAAATTGTGTAATTTGTTGTGTAGTAAGTAAGTTTAAAAAAGGTCAGTACTTTAATTATTAAATAAACTACGTAGTGCTAACTGGCCAATTTGTGCCATGTCATAACCTGTATGTGGTTGTTCGTCTACCTATCTGTATTTTAGTTTAACCTTTCACCTAATTGAAGAATTACTGTAACTATAGTATGATTAATTTCTATACATATATAATAATTGTCTAACATCATTCACCCATAGTTACATTACTTGTAATTTTATTCTCATTGTGTGATCCGCCATTACAGGCGTTTTAAGTTTTTCCATTGTACCTTTAGGATTTATTTTATTCGAACATTATGCCTTATACATCGCTACTTAATGAAACTACAGATTGACAGTTTGTAATATTATATTAAAACAATTATAAGCACATATAAATACAGATTGTGGTTATTAAGACAGAGTCAAACAATAAAATAATTAAACACCTTAAATTAGCCTATTTACAACATACATAATAAAGTAACAAAGTGAAACGATAATAGTCAAAGGAATAAAAGTGCATTGTATAAATAAGTACCCATAATAAATATAGAAATTGTACAATTCTAGGTCGAACGCTAGTCTCCCAAAATGGCCGACAGTGAGGAAACATTAATGCGCAAAAGAGCCAGTTATAAAGGACAGTTAACAAGTTTTAGCAACTACTTGCAGAAATTACCTCAGGAGCTTGATGCGGATGCCACCAGCCAGTTGCAATTACGTATAATAAAAACATATTCGAGAAATACGACGAGGTTCGGTTGAGTATTGAGTGTGAATGTGAAATTAAAAATATAACTATACATTACAAGGACAGAGAGAAGTTCGAATCTCTTTACTTTGACCTTGTATCTCAATCTGAGAACATATTGGCAAAATGTGTCAAAGTTTCTCCCTCTCAATCTGCCTGTAGACTCGTCAAGTTACCCCCTATTCCTGTGCCCAGTTTTAGTGGTAAATACGTGAACTGGTTAGAGTTTCGTGACACTTTCATCAGCCTAGTTCACGCGAATGACAATATTGATGATGTCACCAAGTTCCATCACCTGCGAGCTGCACTCAAAGACAGTGCAGCGTTAGTTATACAATCGCTCGAGGTCTCTGCCGCTAACTATACCATAGCTTGGAAAATTCTTTGCGAGCGTTTCGACAATAAACGCTTGCTAACACAAAATCATGTAGCCAACATTTTTAATATCGAAACAGTACAAAGGGAATCATCAACCAATTTAAAGCTTATTATCGACCTATTCAATAAAAATGTACGTTCACTAGAAACATTAGGGGAGCCTACCAAGCATTGGGACACTTTATTAATTTACATCTAACTAACTTACAAAATAAGCTGGATGCTAAAACCTACCGAGAATGGGAAGAGGTTAGAAGTCAGTACGACACAAACAAAATAGTAACACTGAGTTCATTTATCACATTTCTAGGCAACCGTTCGGATCTGCTTGAAACGTTAGAAAACTCAAAACCCGTATCACACACTGTTAAGCCTAATATTACTAAACACAAAACGATGGTTTCAGTGAGTCAGGAGCACCAGAAATGTTCCAATCCGATCACATCTAATGGAGCTAATCCATCAAAGCCTTGTTCCAAATGCACTGGTCCTCATAATCTTTCCGCCTGTACACAGTTTCTTGCTTTAAGTAACGAAGAACGTTGGCAATCATTGCCGAACTACAAGGTTTGTTACAACTGTTTTAAACACGGACACTACGCAAATCATTGTAGAAAGGCCGGTTGCAAATTATGTAAACGTAAACATAATACGATTATTCATTTGTGTACGAGACAGCAATTCTCGGATAGTAGTGCAGCAGAGAACGCGGTATGCGCAAGCGACGGTTCTCCTAACAATGTGGCTCAGGCTGGCTGGACAAATCTTCAAAATGGGTCACAATTAAGCAGGTCAATAGGCCACTATATGTGACGGCTAAACATTCTTACTTCAGAATTTGTGACGCTACAGAGACTTAGATAATCGATTGAAAAAGTGTCCAGCCAGCTTGAAAAACGCGTTTTCGCTGGTCTCTCAATCTCGGCCATGGAAGTGATTTTGACAAGTGTTTGTATATCAACGGCCGTCACAAATATTTGTGACAGCCATAGAGCCAAAAGTTTTGTGATACTTATATCGGTTTAATAGAAAAATGCAAAAATCTGTGTCCAGCCAGCTTGAATTTACGTAGTAACATTCTGGCTGGACACCTCTGAATCTGATGAATGGGAGCGTTTTGGAATACAGTTTCTTTATAAGGTTTTAGTGACGCATTTTGTGACGGCAATAACGTTGAATTTATGGCGTCACATTTGAAGGTTTACAAGAAATCAGTGAAAACTTGGTGTCCAGCCAGCCTGAACTTCAAGCTGCTGGACACATGTATCTCCGCTACCTGATGGTCTTCGACCTTCGGAATACGTCCCAGTTTTAGTGACGGGGTCGGTAATGATAACCTGAATTTGTGACGGAGAAACTTTGAGCAGTTTCGAAGATATTGACAATTAAAATGTTCCCATACAAACATTCACTAATATTGTAAGGGACCATAATTTTACATGAATAAAAGATTTCTGCAAATTGGCAATTAAGCCTGATTTTTATTTGATTTTAAAATAAAAGGTTTTCCCGCAGTAGTGACGATAACCTTTCATTGTAGTACTTAATGTGTTCACAATTTAAAATAATAACAAATGAATACCAATACGGCGACTGCCTAAATGAGAAATGAAAAATTAAACAAGCAAATCAATAACAAAATTATGGAAATAACTCAAAGGAACAACAAACTAGAAATTTGATTTGGTATTTAGGTACCTACTTTATGAAGTAATCAGAGTACCTAATAGACGCAGAAGTACCATGTGACACCAGGATCAATGGCGAATTTTCAGAGCCCTTGTTTCTCCTAGTTCTGATAGATGGCACTGGCTATATCAGAGTGGATAAATAATAATTTTAAGTAATTTTTTTATCGTTTGTTTACATGTTACAAAAGTTTCTGAAGTTTGAATAACTTACCCAAATAATAAAAAAGTATTAAAATATAACTAACAGAACTCACTCTGGTCATTTGTTATTTGACTTTGTATAACAACTAAAAGTTAGCTTGGTAATACTTCTAATAAAATGTGTTTGTATCTTCTCATTGGGATATTCCCTTCATGTCCAACCCCATCCTGCCACACTGACTGGATGGTAAATAAATAATATGCAGAAAAAAAAATCCCGTCCTTTACCACCGCAAATCGTGTGACAGAACGGTAATATATTATAAATACCTAAGCAGTAAGTTACAATTCCTGTAGGAAGCTAGAAAGATTATAGGTAGGTACGTAAAACAAATTAATTACTTACCTCTGTACGAAATTATTATTGTTGTATAGTAGATACCTACCTATCTGTTTGTTTACCTATCCTATAGCGTAGGGTAAGTACCTACATAACTTGGGTTACTCACTTTTAAGACATTATCATCCTGTCACAGTGTGAAAGGATTAAAAAAAATGAAAGAAAAGGTACTTACCAATTAGTTAATGAAAATTTGAGACTGCTGCTGTGATTAATTTTGTGTAATAATTAGTTTGTGATAATTACTTATTTATTGAAGAATATTTTTACGTTTAAATTAGGTATTTAAAGTGATAACCATCAACATCATTTGCGCCCCCTACCAAATAACGCATACCAAAATAAGAACTCAAGTAAAACTAAGAAGAAATAAATGTGATCTATTAGAACAGCAAATATTTTGTTTTATTTATAGACATATCTTCGAGCATTACTTACCATAGCGCTCTTACTTACCATGAAAAACACCACGACTAAAAAACCCCACTGCAAAGACACGCAACTAAAAAGAAATGAACAAGTGAATCGTAAACACAAGTATTCCTGCAACTTACAGTTATAGGTACATACATACAGTATACACTCATAACTCTTCTGTTTGGCTGGGTTCCCTATCGATCGAATGCCCAATGACGATGTTTATTCACATGTTCGGTCATATAATCATCGGGCTCATTTCATGTTCGAGATTTTGTTGTTATTATTCTATAGCAGAATTCTTAGACGATGACATAGGTCTTCATATGTCTTAACTTTTTGCAGCCACCTTCACCTAATTGTAAAACTTATTTCTCATTATTACGCACTCGCTATTATATTGCAATAGACATGTACTGTTCTACTTCAAACTAACATTCCCTCTACTTCGTACCTACATTTAAGTTCCTACCAGTGAATATTAGATTTTATGTAATACACAACTGTAAATATTTAATTTTGTTAAAATGTATAATTATTTTTTTGTAACACTGTTACGTAATGTAAGTTACAAAAATTATATGTTAATGTTGCTGTGCCCTACAGGGTCCACGATTGTACCTCAACTGTATTTAAGACCTTATAACACATTGTGGAAAAGCAATAAATAATTGAGTATTGAGCTTGAGAAGCTGTGTGTGTATTATTATCTACTGCTCTACACCCCGGTATCGTCATGGACGAACTAGATAGGCGTTTCGGCCGTCCAGAGCAGATTACTACGCGAAGTGGCTGCGATCCGTTCCTTACCTAGAGTAGGGAACGAATTAAAAGAATTGCCGGTGTTCTGTTCGCGAGTACACAACTGTGTAGAGATAGTGAAACTCTTTTAAACTAATCAGACTATTTACGATCACCAGAACTATTTGCAGCACTCATGAGCAATTATTAAAAAGAATAAAGTTTGTTTTCGCTGATTAAAAAAGAGTTCGCACAATTATAAAACGTGTGATAAAAATAAGACCAAATGTGAGGTATCTGGTTGCAATCGAAAGCACCACACTCTTTTACACGATCCCGATTTTACACCGACTTCCGTTGTTGCCCACGTAGACGAGCACGTTACTTCCCCATCTGACATGACTTCCTTACAGGATTCTGCTGCAGCCACTTCGCACGATTTAGAGACGCACGCGGCGCGAGAGGTAGCCGCCCATACAATTGCGACATACGACAACGTCGCTGTGAGCCCTACTCGCCGACCTCTGTTGAAGGTGGTAGCTGTGACAGTAGCAGGTCCTGCCGGTAAGGTGGACACGTTCGCTCTCCTGGACGACGGGTCGACGTCAACCTTTATCGACTCGGAAATATCTACCCGCATAGGCGCGCAGGGGCCACCGGGGAAAATCCGCTTAGACTGCGTCGGTAGTTTATCTCGTGATACCGATGTACATTACGTAGATTTCGAGATTAAAGGGAGACATGTGAGCGAAACTTTTTCCGTGCAAAGAGCACGTTCTATAAAAGACTTAGGATTAGTTTGCAAACAGTCGATTAGCCGCGACGACTTACATACGTTTGCCTACCTAGCCGACATAGAAGCTCAATTATGCTACGATACTGCGAAACCGATGTTGGTAATCGGCATGGACAATTGGCACCTGTCCATAGCGAGTGCCACTCGTAAAGGTACGAAGTCGCAACCGGTAGCGATACAAACGGCATTAGGTTGGGTTCTTTTCGGCTTCGCGAGTAGTAAAACTAAGCCGGTTGAAACCCTTTATCATACGGCAGACATCGACTCTAGTACCCCGGGTCAGTCGGAGCTCGATCAGCTCATTAAGGCTCAGTACAGCTTAGATTCGATAGGTATTAGTAAACATGAGGCTCGCAATTCCGAAGACCAACGCGCGTTTAAGATTCTCGAACGTACGGCGCGTCGACTTCCCGAAGGTCGTTTTGAAGTTGGTTTACTATGGAAGGCCGATCACTTGGATGTTCCTAATAGCTATCCCTTAGCTTTATCTAGGTTTAGGAGCCTTGAAGCGAAGATGCGTAAAGAACCTGGGTACGCAGAGCGGTATCGTAGTAATATTCGCGACATCCTGAGTAAAGGTTACGCCGAGGAATGTAGCGAGGTGAAGCCGAAGGGTGTCTGCTGGTATTTACCACACTTCGGGGTGGTGAATCCGAATAAGCCAGCCAAGCTACGGGTAGTCCACGACGCCGCGGCACAGTCACGGGGAGTTTCCTTAAACTCTATGTTATTGCCCGGTCCTGATTATTTGCAATCGTTGCTCAGTATTTTGATGCGCTTCAGGGAAGGAAGGATCGCCTTCACCGCTGATATAAAAGAAATGTTCCCACAGGTGAAAATAATTCACAAGGACAGAGACGCCCAACGATTTCTCTGGCGAGACGATCCTTCCGGCCCTGTCAAGGTGTATAGAATGTCGTCGATGATGTTCGGCGCGTGTTCAAGCCCAGCAACGGCAATCTATATTGTAAATCGTAACGCATCAGATTTCCGGGAGGAGTTCCCCGAGGCTGTGGCAGCTATTAAGAGAGATACGTATATGGACGATTTCATCTGCAGCGTCGATAATTTAAACGATGCGGTTCGACTGGCTCTTGAAGTTATTACCATCCACAAGCGTGGTGGGTTTGAAATGCGTGGCTGGGTAGCAAACGATCAAGCAGTGTTATCTTCATTGCCAGCCGAACTGATGTCGGACGTAGTCCATAGTATTCATGTAGAGTTGTGTAGAGATACCGTCACTCGTACATTAGGTCTTCTTTGGCAACCTGTCCGCGACGAATTAAGTTTTAATTCAGGCGTTTCCACAAATGGCAAAGCACCGGTTACCAAGCGTCAAGCCCTCACACAAGTTATGCGCATATACGACCCGTTGGGTGTTCTAGCACCTATCGTAGTAAAAGGTCGTATTCTGTTCCAGAACTTGTGGCGGAAAGGCTTAGGATGGGACGAACAAATGTAGCGACTGCACCTCATGGGGCGAGTGGTTTGACGAATTAAAACAAATTTCGGAAATCCGGGTACCTCGAGAGAGAGAGAGAGAGGCCTAAGAGACACGCAGGTTTTTAAGCTCTTATAGTAGAGTTAGTAAAGCACGAGTTGCGCCTCTTAAACCTGCGTCGATTCCACGCCGTGAGTTACAGGGAGCTTTGATAGCTTCACATTTCGCCTCATACATATGCGACGCTCATCGTAATAAACTAGACCGGCGATACTTCTGGTGTGATTCAATGACAGTTATCGGTTGGCTGCGCAGTGATGCTCGGAGATATAAACCGTTCATAGCCAATCGAGTCGGTGAGATCCTAGAATATTGCGATGTGAATGAATGGCGCTGGATCCCGACCGACCTGAACATCGCCGATGACGCCACACGGGTCAAATATGACGTTCGGAACATGGAGTCACGCTGGACGTGTGGCCCTTCTTTTCTATTGTCCCCTGATGTCGAATGGCCCGTTGAGCCGCCTCAGCGCCAGGAAACAGTTAGTAGATGTAGAACTAAAACCATCTACACTCGCATCTTCCACTCTACCATCTAACATCATGAATCATATCACCGTAAATGAGTTGCCCTTGTCTGTTGCAGTTGATTCATCTCATTTCAGTTCGTGGCTTAGGATGGTAAGGGCAACTGCGCGAGCTCATCGCCATTTGCATCACGCGGGTGAGGGGGGTATCTAACAATTTTATTCTTTCCCCACATAGCCGCACGTCATATAATTCTACGGCAAGCTCTCTTCGGCCTCTAACGGCACAAAACCTAGAATATGCGAAGGTCCATATATTCGGAACACCATCCGGTCCGTCACGTTCCAGTGCCAGCACTGCAAGTTGATACGAGGATTGCCGTTAAGACCGCCTATGGGTGACCTTCCAGAAGCTCGCCTGTCGCACGGGAAGAGGCCATTTACATTTGTGGCGGCGTTGGGTCCGGGAATACCTTCCAGTTTTAACGCCGCGACGGAAACGAGGTTCCGCAGAACCTGTTGTCAAAGTCGGAGACCCAGTATTGATCGCGGATGGTGAACTCCCGAGAGCCACGTGGCCACGAGGAGTAGTAACGGTGACTTTCCCTGGACGCGATGGGATACTGAGAGTCATTGACATTCAAACCTTCGCGGGTACACTACGACGCCCCCTGAAGAAAATAGTTCTTCTATGAAGAAAGGGGAGCATGTGCACGACTGTGCCAATTTTATAATTAGTATTTTTATATCAATTTTGTTATTATTCATTTTATAGTTTTTGACATCGACATGTATAATAGCGCATTTTCATTAGTCGATAACTCGTTCGGTATTGGCTATGTGCGCGACGGTGGCGACGCGTAGCGTTTACAACATTTGCGGAAGCTGTCACATATTAATAGTGTAAACATTGTTAGTTTTCTTTGCAAATATAAATAAAACCAAAGAGTAAAATAGTATTGTTGTCAATATTATATAAGTGAAATTTATTCAATAGTTTGTAAAATTAATATAATAATGAAAACCGGGTTTGAAACTATTACACATAATATTAGTTTCCAACCACAAACTCAGATAAACTGCAATAAATTAGTATTAGCCGAGCATGTAAAAACGTTAAAATTTAACAACGCAACAACAGTCATGGCCCATTTCTTTGCTTTGATTTTGTACTACAATCAACACATGACAGCTGATCATCCGCATTTGTTTCCGATTTCTGCCGTGTTGTGTGCTGCGGTCGTTATCTCTCTGCCACTACTCGCTTTGCACATAGCCAATACAGCATGCGGGGACTCCCCGCATGCGAGATAACAACCAATGAAAGTTGCACGTCGATACGCGTTCGGTAAAACGCCTACGGGGATTCCCCGAATACGTTATGAATGCATAAATATAAATGCATGTCAGGTCTTTCGAGACATCAAAATGACACTTTACTACCTTGACAAAATAAATAATGGCGCATTTTCATTGGTCGATAGGGCCCGCATGCGGCTTGCGGGAGATTTCTGGAACGCACGCCACAGGGCCCGCATTCGGGGAACCGTTTTCATCAGTCGACATGGTCTGCATGCGGGAGAGTTGCTGCCACACCAGTTGTTCACGAGAGTGGCAAGACAGACGTTCTTGCCATGGATCATCAATTAATGTTATGTGCAGCAGACTTATTGAAGAAAAAACTATTAGCCTCACAGAAGAAAAATAAAAAAAGATTCTGGGTGCGCAGTTTATTAAAACATAGAAACAGGCATGGTGCATCAGAAACATTGTGCAAGGAGTTACAATGGATTTGTAGTGTGACGTAGAAGATCATGATATTTTTTTCATTTTATCTAATGACTTATTTGAAGATTTATTAAATAAAATAGAAACAAAAATTCAGAAAAAGGACACTCTATTTCGTGAGGCACTATCTCCAAGATTAAAAATTAAGGTTATATTACGTTATTTAGCTACTGGAGATAGTTACAAAAGCTTGTATTACTTATTTCGAGTGTTCCCTCCTATTATGTGCACTTTTATACCAGAAGTATGTGACGCTATTTATGAAGCACTGGCACTGGCAGATTAATAAAATAATACTCATTATTAGAAATAAGTAGGTATCTGTATTTTAACTTTAAGAAAAAATAATTTAAGATAAATCAATAGTGTCGTCATTGTGGGATATACCAGATTCAGATGTTGAACTGAAATGTCCCGGATGTTGAGGATCATAGGAAGACGTTGAAGCATCATACGATAACAATTGAGATTGGTTTTGCGGTCTCAAGGCTCTTAGTTGAAGTTGTTCACGAGTGGCAAGACAGACGTTCTTGCCATGGATCATCAATTAATGTTATAGCGCATTTTCATTAGTCGATAACTCGTTCGGTATACAGTATTCGGGGAGTTCCCGCATGCGAGATAACAACCAATGAAAGTTGCAAGTCGATACGCGTTCGGTACAACGCCTACGGGGATTCCCCGAATGCGTTATACCGACCGTGCTATCGACCAATGAAAGTCATCAGTCGATAAACATCTTGTGTTGAAGCCTTTTTGGAACTGCATGTCAGGTCTTTCGAGACATCAAAGTGACACTTTACTGTTTTACATACAGTCAAAATTGCTGCACATACATTAATTGATGATCCATGGCAAGAACGTCTGTCTTGACACTCTCGTGAACAACTGGCGTGGCGACGATGTTCTCTCCCGCATGCGGACCATATCGACTGATGAAAACCGTTCCCCTAATGCGGGCCCTGTGGCACGCGTCCCAGAAATCTCCCGCACGCCGCATGCGGTCCTTATCGACCAATGAAAACGGTTCCCGAATGCGGGCCCTATGGTATGCGTTCCAGAAATCTCCCGCACGCCGCATGCGGGCCCTATCGACCAATGAAAATGCGCCATAAAGGTAGGTGGTTGCTAGGCAACCAGTTTTGTTATAATAAAATAAGAAAAATTATCAGTGAACGGACTTTGTTTTTCTAAATCAATCGGGAATAAACGGGATTTAGATAGAATAGGTCAGCGTTCGCTCAAATGGGGCATTGTACAAGGTTGAAAATAAATTAAAATCAAATATCTTATTTTAGCAAAAAATGCGAGTGATAATGTCAAAATTTCCCTATCATTTTAGATATGATCTTAAACAACTCTTGTTCGCTTATAATATTCCCATACCTTGTAAATGGATCATTATTATCATGAGATAAAAAGGGTAACTAATAGAAAAAAATATCACTGAATTCTATTTTAATATTTGCATTTTATTAAGTTCTGCTTTTTTTTAACCTTTAACTATGGACGTTCAATTTTTGTTACGTAGATATGGACGCGCGGTCTCAGAGACCGCTACATACAAAGGTCGGATAACACACTTTTATGTTACTGACATACTAGTTTTTTTATCATATCCCCTTTATAAGTATTTAAATGTAAATTTAAACACAAAATACACATATATATTTATTTATTCTTTAGAAAAACTTATCATGTAACAGTATTAGGCACTTTTCAGACTTTTTAACTTGAGATCACTTATAGGTTATAATATTTCAGAAAAAAATCTTTCAAATTAACTTTAGCTTGACTTACAATAAAATATAAAAAACATAGTATAAAAATAACATAAAATTAGCTTCTCAACATAAAACTTGAAAATTTCAACAATGCCTCAACTTGTCCATTTTATTGGCAGTCTTTGCACAAAGGCTTAGAGCACTGAAGGTATATGGGCTGTCCACAACCCACACAAGTGTAAGTCGTCTCACGTTTAATCTTTGGTGGACAAAGCCTACGCATCTTACGTTTAGGCACATCATTGTTTTCTGTTGCTAGTTCTTCATTTGGCATATCAGGACCCAATACACGTCACACACAAATCTAAAAGCAGTGTTGGAATTTATCGTCAAATTTAGAATTATCTAAGCGCAATAATTTGGTTGCACCTTGTGGATTTGATAAATTAGACTTCCATTTCAATGCAGAAGTACTTGGTCTGTAATTTTCCGTCATTTTTATTGCAAAATACTTGAAAACAACAAAATCAACGCCAACTCAATTCATTACACAAACGTGGACGTGCGGTCTCAGAGACCGCCGAAGAAATTAAAAGGGATATAACTCACCAAGTTCGCAGCCAGCGACGCAACCTACGGTCTCCATCGTCGTTTAGCTACTAAAACTGAAGCTATACAGATGCACAGACGTGGTACCCGCAGGGGAGCGGAGGGGTACAGAAATCACAAACTGCTAGCGGTCTACGAGACCGCACGTCCATAGTTAAAGGTAAGCAAAATTGAATGAATTTACTGTCACGCCCGAATTTTTTTTTAGCTCCTTAGTTACTCTTAATATACCTACATACGACGTTATAGATGCTACGCTTTCTCCAGTTCTCCCGGTTTTATATTGCATGACGCGATCCGTGATTTTATTGTTTATGTCAAGGTGCAAGTAAATAATTTTTCAATAGTTACAAATTCTACTTGGCATTGTTTTCTTTGAACAAGGATTAGGTTGCAAAATGATATAACATAATTATTCTCGCAGCCGCAACTGATTATCGAAGTTAAGCAATACTTGTATTACGACTTGCTTTGTTCTAATGCTTTTAGGTAGGATTTTTCGGGCAATTCCGTGGTTCGGGCTGCACATTAAGCACTACCTACTTCTGAGCTCCGTCATCAAACACATTTTGAGGGTGGAATAAAATCTTAGAGTAGATTGAAATGATAAGGGGTAATTACACAAAAGATCCGAATGGGTCAATGAGTATCCACAAGAACTCCCAACAATGAAGATAAGATAAGCTGTGAGTCCCAGGACCCATTTGTAAGGTCAAAAATTCAACGTTTGCATTCTTGATCTAATGTACTGTGGGGTGGGCCTAGTGAACCTTTGACCTGTTAAACCTGCTGATTTGTTGGGTATTTGATGCATTCAACTGCTGATCTAGTGGTGCTGATCAACTGCACGTTGAATATTGAGTTTTTGATCTTTAAAATGAGTACTGGAGGCCGTTTAAGCCGCCTTAGGCCTATAGGTGGCTTAAAAACACCAGTTAA
This sequence comes from Conopomorpha cramerella, assembly GCA_012932125.1. Taxonomy (NCBI): domain Eukaryota; kingdom Metazoa; phylum Arthropoda; class Insecta; order Lepidoptera; family Gracillariidae; genus Conopomorpha; species Conopomorpha cramerella. The sequence continues at coordinate 20,354 of SJJU01000738.1, read as the reverse complement.
GGTTACAAGTGGTAACCTTGTTTGTCATCGACTCTTCTACGGTTTTTGTCTAGAGAAGATGTGGACCCTGGAACCCTCAACTCGTTTGGGTAATTTATCTTCTGCATAGTCTTGTATGTTTCTACAGTTTTTCATTTTTATTAGGGTACATAGAAGAGTGAAGAATCAATGGGCACCTACTACCATTGTGTCTCTCCAAAAAGCATTCTCTTAAAAAAAAGTTGTGTGGTTTTACGAAACCACAGTTAAAGTAAAACTCCCTACTCCGCGGCCGACGGTCACACGACATGCAACACACAGACGAAAAAGTTTGAGACGGTGTAAAAAAAAAGTTTCACTTTAATAATTCACGTCGAATCAGATATTATACCACTGAGACGCCTGGAAGAGCCAAAATTTGTATTGCTCAAGTATGTCTCAAGTGTCACTTAAGGAGATATTCATGAATTTGCCTATTTTGCGGGCCCAGCACAGACAGTAAGTACACGGATACGATAAATACACATACATACACTTCACGCCTTTAATCCCATAGCGGGGTAGGCAGAGGCACTTGCTAAAGCAAATACCCACGGTTCACCAAGCGTATTAAACCCAACGTGACAGGGGGTGAGCCCATCGCCGTTATATATAAATGTTGATATACATTCATTGATAGAGCATTTCTTCATCTACATTCAGTAGACAGCTTTAAAAATAATTCATAATTCATTCGACATTTACACCAATGCTCTGAAAATTACTTTGAATATCAAAACGAACATTTTAAAAACCTGTCTATGTGTGTGTGTGTGATAATACATATAGGAGAGCAATTTTGTATGCAGCGATGATGACGTCAAAAATAGAAATAGGCCCTTAACCACATAGTATGTCTCTTTTACCCAAATACGTTTAGGACAGGACAAACATTGTGATTAGTGCTAGAGTAATGTTTCAAAATACGGGTCTATGAAGACATTTTACCTTGTTAGGAACGTGTAGTGTACCTACGCTCCAGTCTGCTCTATGAGAAGGTACTTCTGCCGTCCCTCACTTTGCGATCAGAGGCACGACAGCGCGCAACCGTAATTAATAAATTATCTTCACAAACAGCAGCAAATTAAATTACCTGAATATACAGCTTGTCAATACACGCCCGTACTATGAAACTGTGTATCATGATTTGTGTTTTATGACCCTTAGATTAATATACATTACTTGATAGACCCCGCGGTGTTACTTACGTTTCTTTCTCGATCCCGTGGAAATTTCGTTGCCTATGTTACTAAGGGATAATGTAGCATTCGAATGGTAAAATAATTATCGACCCGTCCAGTGATTCTTGAGTTTATTCATTGCAAATGGCACACGCTTATAAACACGGCACATGTAACTGTGTTGAAACGTCGGGCAAATAACGAAGGTAAGCTGAATGCTTGTCTTTGGTTAATTTCCCGCCGTAACATCCGGTTTAAACTATTAATATAATTTGGAAAGTAGATTTTTTAATCATTATTATAATATAGTCAGCCAAAATATAGTATTTTAAGTCATTTAAAAAACTACATTCTGTGATTTGGAATTTGAATTATTTATTAACTAAATGTCCTAGTAAGGCCATAATGCTTGTTAAAACCAGAGGCATTTATTAATTTACTGAAGAGCGCATCGTGATCTGATATGTCTATCAAACTGGAATAATGAATATTAATTATGGTGATATAACAGTATTTGATTTTTTAATTATGTTATTTATTGGTATCCGTTCGTATTTCCTGCATAATATTAGTCACTTAGGAGGCTCTTCATACGTACATACAATTCACGCCTGTGTCCCAGAGGGGTAGGCAGAGACTACAGATCACCATATGTCACTGTTCTGACATACCCCTTTCGCTTCATCTAAGTACATTTAAACTTCTTTTCATACATGATCATACATATTTTCAAAATAAATATAAATATTTCACAATAACACACACATTGTCCTTATCCCATGTTAAGTAGCTAAAGCACTTGTGTTATGGAATTCACACAACGAAATATACTTACTCAAATAACTTTTTTTTTCTTTTTAAATACATACTTACAATAATATATTAAATAATTAAATATATTTTACTAAAGTTTAAGTCGTGCCAAGTGTTCTTTACGGCGATTTCTTTATTATTATAGTTACTGTTAATGGGAGGTCGCGGGTTCGAGTCGGGCTACTGGACGTGTACCAATGGGACTCTTTTTTAGAACCCTATGTACATACGCAACGCAACGCTCGTACGATGAAGGACAACCTCATGATGAAACCCGCACAGCACAAGGTGTGAACCCTATAACGGCGATGGGCTCATCCCTGTCACGTTGGGTTAAATACGCTTTGTGAATCGTGGGTATTTGCTTAGCAAGTGCCTCTGCCTACGCCGCTTTGGATTAAAAGGTGTGAAGTGTAGAGTTAATATTGTATGTCGTTCTGGTCTTATCCTGAGGTTTTTAATTAGGGGTTTGAAAATGTGGCGAAATGGTTCCTGTAAAGGATGGTACGACAGTGTTTGCTTCGCATAGTATTTCAATAAACAACACGTTTTTTGATCCCAAAGTAAGGTGGGCAGGAAATACTTGTTAAGCAAATACACTCTGCTGCCCGTCCTCTGAAGAGCTCCCTCGGTCGCTTCATATGACCCCCATGACAGGAAAAGTTGGGCTGGAATGGTGACACGTGTATTCTATTCGCCGTCACCACACGACCTTTTAAAGTCACTTAAAAACTTATTTCAGTAGTGCTTCGTATACGTTTCAGAACACGGGCCTTAGACTTAGACTCAATTAAGGATAGATATCGACTCAAGGGAGTCCAAAAGCTTTTAAACGCTGTCCTGTTCGAAGGGAGAACTCCGGAGGCGTGGAGTAGAAGTGTGGTCGTCCTGTTCTTCAAATAGGGAGACAAAACTCTGTTGAAGAACTATCTAGAACCATTTCTCTTCTAAGCCACGTCTACAAGCTGTTTTCAAGTGTGATCATAAACCGTCTTGCGCAAAGACCCGACGAATTTCAACCTCCGGAGCAGGCTGGATTTCGGAGCCTTTGACTCGGTTGAGATCTGGTCCGTTCTGGAGTCTCTGCAGCGGTGCCAAGTTGACTGGCGATACATCCAAGTGATAAGATGCCTCTACGAGGCTGCCACCATGTCCGTCCAAGTACAAAATCAGCAGACACGTCGCATACCATTGCATCGAGGAGTGAGACAAGGGGATGTTATTTCCCCGAAATTATTCACAAATGCAATGGAGGATATGTTCAAGACGCTGCATTGGAAAGGACGTTGCATCAACATCAATGGCGAACACATCTCTCACTTGCGATTTGCAGACGACATCGTCATCATGGCAGAAACGCTGCAGGACCTTTAACTGATGTTGAATGACCTAGCTGATTCTTCTCTACGGATCGGCCTACGGATGAACTTGGATAAAACCAAGGTCGTGTTCAATGAACATGTTCTACCGGAACCGATTTCAGTACACGGCACCATTCTCGAAGTTGTGCAAAAATACGTATACCTTGGGCAGACATTGCAGTTGGGTAGAAACAACTTCGAGGACTAAGTAAACAGAAGAATTCAGCTGGGTTGGGCAGCATTTGGGAAGTTACGTCGAGCCTTACCATCAACGACAATGCAATTGGAGAGGCCTATGTCCAGCAGTGGACAAGTATGGGCTGATGATGAATGATCGACTCGAGTAACGTTTGTATCTCTTTAATCATGTTTCATAAAAGGGATAATCGACACTCGAGGACTAATTATTGTTTTTTAGACTTGCAATACCATATTCTCATTTCTAATTTACTGCCAACTTGGGATGCCACAATAAATAGTTTTTGCAACAATAGACTTCATACTATCCTTTTCGAACTCGTATCATCCAATGGTTGATAAAACCTGGAATGTCACATTGACATTGACAGTAATGACAGAGAGCGAGCCACCTGATCGGTAATTTTTGTGGCAGTGAATAAAAAAATCCGGTATAGGTATACTATCACGTGTGTTTTACATAAATGTAAAAGTTATTAATAAGTAAGATTATATACTTAGATGCTTCTTTACAAACTGCGAAATTTTAAATAATTATCCAAAGAAGTAATCTAGAATCCAAGCTTTCATCTAAACATTAAAAAATATATTGGTGTTTCCAATTAATAATTATTATTGCATTAACTAACGGAGTAGACACGTAAGTATTTCTAGGTGAAACTGAACGCTTTGACTTTTATATACAGTGTAAAATAATTTTTATAACGGACGGGTACGTGAAACTATTCGTAATAAATAAAGTACCACCTTATTTAACCAACATTTTCCCCATGTTTCCGTTTCCCCTTTCCCTACCTACCATCACCTACCTACTTATAACTCAATATTGTTAACCGGGTATATAGGCAGTCTACTCGTGACCACGACGCATGTAACTGCGTCGAAACGTCGAGTAAAATAACAAAGGTAAGCTCGAGCTTGTCTCGCACCTATCCGGTGAACAATATTGAATTATAATGTCTGTGCCCGTTTCATTAAAATATGATGTAACTACCTACTTATCTATACGGGTATAAGGAGGAAAAAATAAAAACAACACTAATTTTAATATTTTTTTTTTATTATTTTAAATGACTCGTACACTTTCATTCAAACACTTTAAGTGAGGAGCATGGAACTTGCAAATTTTAAGATTCAAGAGCCAAAGCTGCAACAGCACAAGACACTTGCATAAAATTTGCAGATACCACGAAGCAAGTAGCGAGATGATACAATGTTTGTTTTTAATTAATTTCAATACAATAAATGATACAAACTTCTAAGATTACCATTTTAATATCATCATTCAAATTATTAAATTTTATATTCGAAAACGAGTGAACGTGATGCAACATAAAGAAATTAAAACGTTTTCTTGTAAAATTATTTCTAATCGCATAAAAAAAAATACTTTGGTGACAACAGAACTCAGACTGTCCGAGTTCAAATTCTCTTTCCTAAGTTCACTTCACAAATACATTTCGTTCGAGTTTGAAATTAATGTTCGAGCCACAGCCTTTGGTTCTATTTTGTTCAAAGCCATCGATCAATTCACGTTGGTTTAATAGAACACAAACATCTTACGTTCCGTCTCATTGGTTTAAGACAATTCTTTCTTCAAATTAATATATTTTTAAATTTCATTTCCTCATTCTCCTGAGACGGGAACCTTTAGCAAAGCACATGCCGGTACTAGCACCACAAAAGCATTGTAAAACATTATTCCTCATTTCGCTTCCTATCTAATACCTATCCAGTAAAATTATTTTCTTTAATAAAAAAACAAAGCAATATTGTTGATTGCCATTAAACTCACATGCGTAAATACAACGATAAATCAATGAAAGATGCTAACTTAGTAGACATCTGTCAACAAAGTGTTTGTGACTTCTCAAATACTTTTAAGCTTCAAAAAGCGATATCCGTTCTTCACGCCGCATATTATAGTATATTGTAAACATTATGCATTATTCAATAATGTAAAAGGAAGAGATAATAATATACAACATTTAATAATTTCAATAATGTTAATTTATATTATTTTTTTTCTGTAGCTATTGATGTTCTCTAAGCTGATACAATTCTTAATTTTATAACATTTTAATTCCTAATAGTAGGTAATGCATAATAAGAGTTTAGAGTTCTAGCTATAATAACTTGTAGGCTTGAGGCCAGCCTGTGCTGAGCGCAAGCCGAAATCAATAAAGTAAATTATCATTAAGCCGATGCTACACGAAAAGAAAAACTCATACGTACATACTTTACGTGACTAAAATTTAAAAAGAAACATAGTCATAAAGAACCACAGAAACTAAGTCCCCTGATTAGTCCTATAAACAGCTACCTTAAAGGAAATAAAGTTTTTGGGGAAAAGAAAGTACTTGTGCTCACAACATTTACGTTACTTAACACACTTAACACATTTAATACATGCTAAGTATACCGATACACGACTAATTAATACAGAGAAGAAAAAAAAACACATTTATTTAATTCAGGAATCATACCAAATATTATAATAGTTATAACTTAAGAAATCGTAACATGACGCGTCAAAGCGGAAACTGTTTATCTTTAGCTTCAATTATAGGCGTTATACCCTAGTTAATATAGTCCATTTTACCGCTTGAAGATTTATTTAATGTTCTTTTCGCATAAATGTAAGACTATTTAGCTTTTTATGTCAGAAACGGTTTCCCAATGAGACGTCATATTACGGACTTAGAGATAGTATGCCACATGGGCGTTGCGTAGGCGCACAACGACATTCCTTTATTGCAACGTGCCTCCAACGAAGTGTCCAACAGAAAAATCGTTGCGATGCGTTGCGACGACGCCCTTGCAACATATCCCTAATATGTTATTGATTGTGCTGGGTGCTTTAGAGTACCTCGGAGATAATTTCACTCTACAGAATATTTTTTTTTTATGTAGAAGTCAGAAAACCAAGCGACGCTGGTAAAAAATTGGCTAAATACCTGGCTTACCGCTATGGATGACTCGAAAATAATTGACACAAAAACCGTTATACACATATTTTTTTGTAATTATGTATGACAGTAATACGCCATAAAAGACAAAATTAACCGGTCACAAATACTAAAAATGTAAGGAAAGCTCGTCGGAACAGCTTAATATCTAGATGGTAATATTTTCTCATGTTCTACACAATATCACATTCGCTCATCATCATTAATATCATCATCAGAACAAATTAAATTGTTTTTTTTTTAATTCCATGTTCTCTGTAGAATTACGGCTCTATATAAATTACATGAGGATTCATCACAAAGTAAATTAGGTTTTTTTTCTATAATATCGATCGTAGTAGGAACGAATACATCGACTATATTGTTATACAAGTATTTGGGTCACTTCGACTAGAATTTCATAACAAATTATGTATGCCAAAATCAATAGAAACATTCCAAAAATATAGTAAATATTCTCAACGGAATTGGTGAATAAATTATTTATATAGGTACTTCGAATTGAGTGTTCAATGAAATTCACAATAATATATTCAAGTATATAACTATGTTATACTTCTCATTGAAATAACAAGCAAATATCAACTTAAACAAAGGTAAATATAGTGTTAAATTTTAATTATAGATCTACTAAAACATTTATATATTGATTAAGCTCTATATTGATTAGGCTCTTGGCTTTATCTTCGGTGACTTTTTTTTTTGTTAATTCAAGTTGTTTTTCGATGTATGTATGTAAACATCTTGGGTCACTCACGTACAATGACATCGAAATATGCCATTATAGAGTATTAACAGTGAATTATATTCTTTTCTTCGCATTAACACTAGAGCATATAAAGCGCTAGCTCCATTCGATGGCATAATAATATTTCAAGTTGTTAGTTTCTTTATTGTAGTACTAATGGTCACGAATGACATTGTATCTACATTTTTTTTTTCGAACTAAATGGCATTGAATACGTCCCTTCGAAAAGCTATGGAACATAAATGAAAAACTATATTCGCTTGATTTAATATCTCTTTTAGTTAAATTCTATTTAAATTGTTCACAATGTGTGATAGCAAAATAATGTTTAAAAAATCTGTTGTAAAGCGGTTTTTTTGGCTAAACAAAATGGACTGGTTAGCTTAAAATTTTATATAAAAGCACTACTGATTGTATAAGACCAATTTTTAAATGTTTTCAGAAATATATATGATAAATGGCATGTACTATAATCAGTGAAGCTACTAGAAAACAGTTTAGAAAAAATTGGACGTTTCTGTTCATTAGGTCGTGTGCTACCAAGGACTTCAAAGTATCTTTTTTGCTATATTCTAACAAAAGTTATATAAATATGATTGAATAGTAGTATATCTGTTGTAAGATACTACTTCATCAAGGATGCACGTTGGATATTATTGACTTTCGCAACGGATGACTTCGGGATTTTGTTTGGATTGTTCCTTCGCATTTCTTTAGTATATTCTCTAACAACCTTCGTTTTAACATCGATATCACAAAAAGTGTTACGTTCATTCTATTTGCTAACTATCTCATTCGGAGTAGTGTCCTCTACGAAGCCATCAGCAGTGAAACTACATATTTCCTGAATAAGAGAATTTCTATCACAGTCTGTTATTTTATCCTACTCGCGTACTAATATCATTATCTGTATGAGTGACACTGCTCGTGGTGTGAGGAATTTAAAATTCACTTCTTCGATGAGAAGGCTACAAATAGACCCGGGACCTAGAACTCTAGTCTGTAGGCTGCGCAGCTGGTCTCGTGATCCTGCAGGTTTATGGTGCACCGAGATGCTGACGGCGATAGGTCGATCTTGTACTTCTCTAATGCTTCCTCGTTTTCAGTCACCCAGTAACCGAGGACGTCGGTGTCGTATGTTGGGATGATTGTCACTTCTGAAATATAATAGGGAAAGGACTTATGTAAAGCGGATAGAATTATCTATAGCTGAAATTCTCACGTATTTTTTTAAAAATAACGCTTCAATGAGTCTGAACCTGTCTGTTGTGTCATATGCAACACATAAAACGCAGTATTACTTGTAACGTCCATAACGAGTACAAAATAATACTATTCATCGTGAAGATTATAACATGATCTCAGAACAAGCAACATTAACTGCCTAATGCGTACGATACTTGTCTAACTACCTTATACTAAAAGTGTTTTTATGTATAGTTGCTTTTATGTATAGATGCTCTTACCTAGATCTTTATCTTCCCATGTCTTTTTAGCATCGAGCAGTGCATTGTATATTTCCTTTGATGGCTCAGTTCCAGAGAACACGTAATAGCGCGCACGCACTCTTTTGAAGAAGTCCACAGCTGAATAGTAAGAGTTTCCATGATGCGGTACATAAGTCAATTCTAGATACACAGGCGCTAGATTGCTCTTCTTGCTAGGAGATTCAGTTGATCTCTTCGCTTCTCTGCTTTTTTCCTGGTTAATCTTATTTTTATTAAGGACAGTATTTGCCTGCTTTTTTGGTGTACTTTTACCATCCGACTGAGTTGGCGGCATTATCGGGCTTGGCAGACCAAGAGGCTTGCCCCAAGATTCTATAGGGTCCTTAGTACTTTGTGATGTAGTTTCTGTTGTAACTGTCTCCTTTGATTGTTCTGAATGTTCACTCTTAATTTCTTGTTTGCTACTAGATGACTCAGTAATTTTTTTAGAATCAGTAGAAATTTCTTTCAACTTGATGGAACTTACTTCAGTTTCCGTATGTTGTTGACTTTTCGTGTCTAATTCATATTTTGCTGTGATACTCGAAATCACATCAGACCCACTCACTTTCTTATGTTCTTCGATAGCCCTTTCAAAATGAGCGTCCGCTTCTTTCAAGAAAGTGATATCTGTGGTTTTGGTCTCTTGTAATGAACTTTCAATATTGGACTTTTCATGTGCTAAAAACTCTTCAGTCGTGTCTTTAACACTTTTCTTTTCGATATGCTTTTCAGTCTTTAAATCAGAATAGGTTGAAGACGAACATGATGCGTCTTCTGGTAAGTGTCCGTAAATAGACATTGACATGGGATCTTTGTACAACGATGTCGTCAAATCATTTTTTTCAAATAATGCGTCATCTTGATCCCGTTGTTGTGAAACCTTCGACGTATCTAATTCGAAACTAAGATTAGACCTGGGTGAATGTGCTATTTGTGATTTTGTGCTACTTGGACTCCCTGGACCATCGTCGTCGCTGTAATATACACCACTACTCTCCGTGCCCCAAACTTGAGTTGCAGCACGCGATCCTCTAGAACTTATGTCGGATGGAGGGGAAAAAATACCGTGATGGTCTAATTCGTCACTAGCAGCTGACGAACTACGCATATCCCCAGTCCTAGATGAATGTTTTGAGAATGATTTTTCACTTTCCCCAGTTTCATAATCATCTACCACAGTTGTTTTGGTAGATTTTGTTGTCTTAGTAATACCGTCACTACCTTTATTAACTGTAGTGGTGTCCACTGTTACCTTAAGCTGTCCTGAACTCATAACTTCTTTAGTTGTAACAACTGTTATTATCTGTTCAATGTCGATATCACCCTCTTTGATGTGCTTAGTGAACGTCTCAGTATCACTAGAAATTTCACCTGTGAAAACGGTCTTCTTTAAATCTTCCGTACATTTTTGTCCGTCAGTTTGGGATATAGGAAGGTCTTCTAGAAGTCTTCGGTCCTGAGAAGATTTTATTTCTAATTCAGTTAATTCTTCTGGTGACCAATCATCGAGGTTGGAACCTGGAGGTAAATAAGTAACCTGAGTACGAACGTCTTTGCTAGTCTCAATTGATCCGTCTTTTTTAGTATTCGTCGTAAGAGTTTCTGTCACAGTTTTCACAGCCATTTCTTTTGTTTCTTTATTTAATAGTTCTTCTTTTGTGACATTTGTTAGTATCTTTTGGGTTATTTCTTCACCATTGTCATTCAGTACATCGGTCGTTTCATTAACCGATGTTTTAACTTTTCCTGTAGGTGTGAGCCCTTTAAGAGCTTCTTGAAGATCAGTATCTGAAGTCTTTTGAGTTTCTGAGACAGTTATCTTAATATCTTTAGTAGTTTCAGTGATTCCACAAGGATACTCGTCAGCCGTAACTGTTTCAATTGTACTTCGAATTCTCTGTACATTTATCTGATTACTCGCCAGCATTTCTCGTTTTGTTTTTGTTATAATTGTACGTTTGATATCAATAGAGCCTTTTCTAATTGTTTCATTTTGTACATCTGTATCTACAGAACAGTCTTCTACTGTTTCTGTGTCATCAATGAATGTTTCGGGTGGTCCTACTAATTCAACATTTGTCGGCGGTGTTCTTAAAAATAGATCAGCAATTGATATCTTTTCGGTTTTCTTAGTGAATAATTTTCCATCAGGGTGTTCGTCTTCAATAGTTGTTATGATAGTGGTTTTAACTTTTTTCGAATTCATAGATATGTTTTCAAATGTCTCCCGAACAGTTTGAGTAGTTATTTTTCTAGTTATATGAATATCATTTTCCGTAATCAGTTGTGTCTCTGTTGTAGTTTCAGCTTCCGGTTCCCCAACTAGAAGAAAACCTTCCAAGCCTTCACCCGCAGGACCAACATCATGATCTACTACTGAAACTTTGATATCTTTTAAAATTTCAACTATACCGGATGATAAATATGTCTCAGTCACCGTTTCTGTTGTGGTCCTTATTTTTTTCTTTGACTTATCAGAAGAAACTAGAATTTCCTTCGTTATTGTAGTTGTAACATCTTGCTTTAAATCACTCCCATCTCTGTGGACAATTTTTTCTTCCTTATTAACTTCAACTTGTTTATCTTCTATTGAGGAATATTCGTCAAGGACAAGACTTGATACGGAGATGTCAATATCACTAATAGAAGTACTTGTATTGACAATTGTTTTGGAGCTACCATCTGGGTAGGTATCAGTAGTTGTAACTCTGATAGTCGTCTTAAGTTTTCTTGGTGTCCCATCTAAATCGCATAGTTTTATTTTTGTTGTGTGCGTAGTAATACATCTTTGAATAGTTGTACCATCTTCTTTTATTTCTTCAGTGCTTGTGGTCTCATCTTCTAATGTTTCGTCATCTATGATTGTTAGATTTTGAAGATCAGCCATTTGACAATCGACATTGTTTTTTTCATCATCCATCACGTTTTCCGGAATTTGTACAACAGACGGCTCCGGTTCAACTTCCATTGACACTTGTTCATTTATTTTGGTTATTACCGAACCGTCGGGATGTTCGTCAGCAGTAACAATTTTGGTCGTGGTTTTTACTGCATTGGAATTTGTAGTTTTGTTAACAAAGTATTCCCTTATTGTGGTAGTCGTTACGCGTCGCCTAACAGATACTCCGTTTTCTACAATGTTATCAGTTTGTACTTCTGTATTTTCTTCTGCTTCTTTGTATGATTCGTATCCCATCAAATAATTATCTGTAGAGCTATCAGACTTGACTTCATAGTCATCAACGGCTACTTTCATATCTTTAGTAACTTCTGTGACTCCATTTGAGGTAGTGGTTATCACTGACTTTTGTTGCATTTCAACCTCAACTGTTTTGTCTTCCACTACAGGGAAGTCAATCAGTTTAGGTGATTCGACAACATCACTTCTTTTTTCAGCACATTTTTCATTAGTAATAGTTAAGTCTGTGGAAACTTCTTCTATTTTTACTTCAACATTCTTTCGTACATCTCGGGTCCCGTCTGGTCTTTCTTTTAAGGTGTTTGTTTCTATAGTAGTTTTAACTCGTTTTTTGCTTTTATCAATAATAAATGATTCTTTTTTAGTCACAGTCGTAACGGTTTCAACTATATCAACGTTGTTTTCTTTAATGACTCTCTTGCTTACATCAGTATCAATTACTGTGTCTTCCACGTTTTCTTCTTCGTCACTACACTCTGTTGTAATAAATTCAGACGGCAACCCAGCTTCAGTTATTTTAGTAGTTAAGGAAGACTGATCATCAATAATATCATTTTGGCTTCTTTGAGTGTCAGACTTAAAATCATCGTTAGATTCGAGGTAATTTGTACCTAATTTACTATCTTTGGCATACAAATCCATTTGTGAGGTAGATTTCAAACTGGAAGAACATTCGGATAAAAGCGTTTGTGTATCTTTGGTGGTGCTCGTAGACCCATCAGAGCTTTTGCTTAACGTTGTTGTTTCTATGGTAGTTTTTACATTTTGTGGAGTACCATCTTCTTTCGATAAAATTTCTTTTGTAGTCACCGTTGTTATAGTTTGTGTAACGACATTGTCTCCCTCTTTGATAATCTTAGTAACGGTATCAGTTTCGGTTTTTACTTTACCTAATGAGAGCATTAAAGATGTCATATCGTCACCATCTGCTTCTGTGTTTGTTTTGGACACTTTTTCTGTTGATGTTGAAATTTTCTGAGTAAGGATATCTTCTCCTACATGTACTACTTTTGTAACTGTTTCATCAGTTCCATCGGACTTATCATAAGATAATTCGCTATGTACTCCATCACTCATTTTTATATCTTGGAACGTACTGGGAGTTTTTGGTAAAGGACTTACTGGGACAGTTGGTGGCGTAGAAACTCGTTCAAATTCTGATCTGACAAGTAAATTATCAACACCTTCGGTTTTTATACCTTGTTGCACATTTTCCACGCTGAAAGCTTTGCTAACAGTTTCCATGAGAATTTCAGCGTTTTCTTCCATTTCTTTAGCAGCTGTGTAATTCGAATCTAAGTGGTGAGTAGATTGTTCACACGTTGCCATGGTAGTTATTCCAGAGTCTGTAGTTTCTGATACTTGTTGATCCGATGTCTTATACTTCTTTTCCGATAAAGCTGTTTCTATGTGTAATCTCGATTCGTCTTTGTTAGTAATTAAACTTTCTTTTAATGTGGATTCAACAGATATCGATTCTTCTTCTTTTTCTTTGTTACTTAGTTTTGCAGCTTCCATAAATGTTCCAGAATCATATAAAATACTATCATTGCCACCGTTTTCTGCAGTTTTGTTTATTGATCTCTTTTTTCGAGACTCCTTCTCCGAGCTTTCAAAACTGTATTTTTCCTCTAGACTTATTTCTCTCGACACATCTTCTGAGCTGCTTTCACGGGCAAGTGTTTGAAGTGAACTTCCAATATCAGTGGTAATACTTTCAGCGGTAGTTGACACAGATTTCAAAGAATCAAAATCTTCTGCAATAGCGCTATATTTATGATCTGATTTGGAACTAAATGTGCTATAATGTGACTCACTAAAGTTCTTCGTTTGCGAATAATTTTTATCATGTTTTTCTTGATACGGTAAATTGCCGTTAGGTTTATTGGAGTCATCTTTTACTTGGAAATCTATCTTCTCCGATTCTGCCGTAGTACGTTCGTCAATTTTAATTCGGTCTACTATTTCCCATTCTGACCCGTCAATATCTTCAGTAACAACTTTAGGTTCAGTATCTACTGTTTGTGATCTCTGACCTATTGTGCTAAGTACGAATTCATCTTTTCCATCAAAAGTGAACCCTTCTTGCTTTTTGCCGTTTGTTTGATGCATTTCTCCTTGTAATGTAGCAGATGGCAAAGACATTCCCGTTGGCGATTCCTCAAGTAGAACTGCTTCCTTCTTTATTTCTTGTTTTGCTTTTCGGGCTAAGTCACCTTTCAAATCGGTTACTGTATCGGACATTTCTGAGCCATCTTCAACTAAAGGTGGACTAAAGTCACCCGAGATGCCTTGGTTTGTAACTTCCTTGTATGTGGTAGTAGGTAGTAATACTGTAGGGTCCGGTTTTTCACATAATGTCTCCTGATTTTTACCAAAGACTAAATCTTCAATTTCTGGACTCATATGATGTGGTATGCTTGTTGTTTCTGTACTATGTATTAAAGAATCCTTTTCCAAATCGTATTTAACAGCTGATCCATTTGTTATATTATTTTTTAATACAGTAGAAACGTTTTCCGTATCAGTATTAGAATCACTGTGCAAATCTAATTTTATTACCTGAGATGAAGATGAAACAGATTCGGTCTCTTGAGATTGTAAGGATTTAGAGACATTAACTGTTTCCAAGCTACACGATAAGTGTTCAGTTATTTCTTTCTCGCCTCTAATTTGGTCCTGTATTTCATCTCTCTTTGATATTTTATGTGTAAGTTTAGAAAAGTCATGTTCAACACTGCTGATATCAGTTGTGATATGTTTTTCAGACGTTTCAGATTGATATTTTTCATGTGTCTTATATCCCCTAGATTCCTCAGATGTTTCACTACTAGAAGTTTTGAGTAACTCGTCAGTTTTTACACTTTTGTCTGTAACTACTTTTTTCTGCTCTGCACAGGCCAAAACTGGTTCATGTTCGTCATCTGTTGATACTGACATTCTTGATGATTGCAGTTGTATCGTGTCAGGTTTATCTAGTTCATATTTTATTGTGTTCACGTTGACATTCACACCTTCTGAATCATCTTTTAATAGACTAGTCAAAATAGGATTCATTTGTGTCATTTTCGGACTGTCTTGTGATTCTTCCAAAATTGTTTTCTGCAGACAGGGCGAACTGGCGATCTCTTTAAGCACAGTTTCACTGTCATACGTTATACTGGTCGATCTCTCGGTTTTCTCTAACAAAGTTGAACTAGTTACTACTACGGATTTATGTAAAGCATCATGTATTTCTGTTGCATCCAATATTGGCGCTGTCTCTTGTTTCGAAGATGGAGTCGGACTAGTGGTCGCCAAAGATTTATCAGATGGAATTGGGCTGACAGCATTTACCGATTTTATTACAGTTTCTTCTTTCGTTTGTTTTTCTGGTAAAGTTGGGCTGGTACTATTTACTGATTTGAAGATCATGTCTTCTTTCTCTGAAATACTGAAAGCAGCTGCCTTTTCTTGTACGTCTGATGGTGTTGGGCTTAAAGTTCTGGCCGATTTATTTGATTGAGTTGGGCTGGGTGCAGATTCCGATTTAATCGCAGTTTCGTCTATCGCTGACGGAACAGGACTAGGATCTGACTCTTGTTTTTCAGATGAAGTCTTCCGCTCTGATTTATCACATGGAACTAAGCTAGAAGCTGTAGCCGATGGTGCTATAATATCATCCTTGTCTGATGGAGCGTGACTGGGCACTGTCTCCTGTTTTTCAGATAAAATCGGACTTGTAGTCCGCAATGATTTATCGGATGGGGCTGGACTAGCATCAGTTACCATTTTGGGCACAACTTCGTTTTCCTTTGGCGGAGCCAGGCTCAGCTCTGGCTCTTCGTCTTCTGATGTCGTGGGACTTCTTGTTCTCATTGATTTATCAGATGGTGTAGGGCTGGCAGCAGTTACCGTGTTGGCCACAACATCGTCTTTCACTGACGGGACCAGACTAGTCGCTGCAACTATCTTTTGGGATGGCGTAGGACTAATAGTCTTGGCTGATATATCAGATGGAGCCGGACTGTCTGCTGATTCTCGTTTTTCTGATGGTACAGGACTTGTCCGCACTGATTTATCAGACGACTTAAGAGTTGGGCTGGCAGCTGTTACCGATTTGATCACAGTTTCTTCTTTCTCTGACAGAACAGGACTGTGTTTTTCTGATGGTTTAGGGCTAGCGGAAGTAACTATCGAGGCCACAGTACCTTCTTGCACTGACGTTGCCAGACTGGGCGCTGTCTCTAACTCTACAGATGGCGTAGGACTGGTAGTCCTGGTTGATTTATCAGATGGAGTAGGGCTACAGGCCGTTTTCGATTTGTCTATAATTGCTTTTTCCTCCGTCTTTTCTTTTTCCGATGGCGTGGGACTTGTCCTCCGCACTAATTCATCTGATTTAATAACAGTTTGTTCTTTGGCTGACGGAGGCAAACTAGGTACTGACTCTTGTTTTTGAGATAGATTAGGACTTTTAGTCCACTCGGATTTATCTGATGGAGCTGAGCTAGAAGCTGCAGCCGATGTTGCTACAATTTCTTCCTTGTCTGATAGAGCAGGACTGGGGACTGCCTCCTGTTTTTCAAATGAAATTGGACTTGTAGTCCGTAATGATTTATCAGTTGAAGCTGGACTAACACCAGTAACCATTTTAACCACAACTTCTATTTCCTTTGCCGGAGCCAAACTTGGTCCTGTCTCTTCGTCTTTTGACTGCGTGGGGCTTATTATTCTTACTGATTCATCAGATGCAGTAGGGCTAGCGGCAGTGTCGTCTTTTACTGACGGAACTACACTGGCCGCAGTATCTAGCTTTTCTGACGATGTAGGACTTGTAGTTCTGACTGATATATCAGATGGAGCTGGACTGGCAGCAGTTACTGATTGCACCAGAATGTCTTCTTTCTCTGACGGAGCCGGACTGGATTCTGTCACTCGTTGCTCTGATGGTGTAGGACTTGTAGTCCGCACTGACTTTTCAGAAGATATTGGGCTGGCAGCAGAAACAGATTTAATCATTGTCTTATCTTC
Source organism: Conopomorpha cramerella (assembly GCA_012932125.1). NCBI lineage: Eukaryota > Metazoa > Arthropoda > Insecta > Lepidoptera > Gracillariidae > Conopomorpha > Conopomorpha cramerella. The sequence goes on along the minus strand of SJJU01000738.1, from coordinate 3,364 downwards.
CGCTGGCGGAGATTGACTGCGGGCTGAATCTTGTTTCTCAGTTGGGGTAGGACTAGAAGCCTTGGATGATTTATCAGACGGTGTTGGGCTAGCGGCTGTTACAGATTTTGCCAGAATGTCTTCTTTCTCTGATGGTGTGGGACTTGAAGTTCGCAGCGATTTATCAGAGGGAGCTGGGCTTAGGGCTGTTACAGACTTTGCCACAATCTCTTCTAATTCTGACGGAATAGGACTGTGCGCTGTGTCTTGTTGGTCAGATGGAGCTGGACTTGCGGCTGTTTCTGATTTTGCCAGAATGTCTTCTTTTTCTGACGGTACAGGACTGTGCGTTGTCTCTTGTTTTTCAGATAATGCTAGAATTGAAGTTAGAAGTGATTTTTCAGACGGCGCTGGACTTGCGGCTGCTACATATTTTGTCACTGTTTCTTCTTTTTCTGACAGCGTGGGACTTGAAGTTCGCACGGCTTTTTCAGATGGAGTTGGGCTTGCAGCTGTTACATATTTTGCCGGAATTTCTTCTTTCTCCGATGGAGCAGGACTGTGCGCTGTCTCTTGTTTTTCAGATGCTATAAGACCTGAAGTTCCCCCTGATTTTTCAGACGAAACTGGGCTTGCAGCTATTACATATTTTTCCACAATTTCTTCATTTTCTGATGGTGTGGGACTTGAAGTTCTTACTGATCTTTCAGACGGAGCTGGACTTGTGGTTGATCTTTCCACAATTTCTTCCTTATCTGATGGCGTGGGACTTGAAGTACGAACTGATTTCTCACACGGAGCTGGGCTTGCGGGTGTAACAGATTTTGCCACAATTTCTTCTTTCTCCGATGGTGTGGGACTTGAAGTTCGTACTGATTTTTCGGACGGAGCTGGGCTTGCGGCTGTTACAGATTTCTCCAAAATTTCTTCTTTCTCCGATGGTATAGGACTTGAAGCTCGCACTGATTTATCAGACGAAGCTGGGCTTGCGGGTAATACCGATTTAGCCACAATTTCTTCTTTCTCCGATGGTGTGGGACTTGAAGTTCGTACTGATTTTTCAGACGCAACTGGGCTTGCAGCTGTAACAGATTTGTCCACAATTTCTTCTTTCTCCGATGGTGTGGGACTTGAAGCTCGCACTGATTTATCAGAAGGAGCTGGGCTTGCGGATGTTACAGATTTTGCCACAATTTCTTCTTTCTCCGATAGTGTGGGACTTGAAGTTCGTACTGATTTTTCGGACGGAGCTGGGCTTGCAGCTGTTACAGATTTGTCCACAATTTCTTCTTTCTCTGATGGTGTGGGACTTGAAGTTCCATCTGATTTTTCAGACGCAACTGGGCTTGCAGCTGTAACAGATTTGTCCACAATTTCTTCTTTCGCCGATGGTATAGGACTTGAAGCTCGCACTGATTTATCAGACGGAGCTGGGCTTGCGGATATTACAGATTTTGCCACAATTTCTTCTTTCTCCGATAGTGTGGGACTTGAAGTTCGTACTGATTTTTCGGACGGAGCTGGGCTTGCAGCTGTTACAGATTTGTACACAATTTCTTCTTTCTCTGATGGTGTGGGACTTGAAGTTCGAACTGATTTTTCAGACGCAACTGGGCTTGCAGCTGTAACAGATTTTTCCACAATTTCGTCTTTCACCGATGGTATAGGACTTGAAGCTCGCACTGATTTATCAGACGGAGCTGGGCTTGCGGGTGTTACAGATTTTGCCACAATTTCTTCTTTCTCCGATAGTGTGGGACTTGAAACTCGTACTGATTTTTCGGACGGAGCTGGGCTTGCGGCTGTAACAGATTTCTCCATAATTTCTTCTTTCTCCGATGGTATAGGACTTGAAGCTCGCACTGATTTATCAGACGGAGCTGGGCTTGCGGGTGTACCAGATTTGTCCACACTTTCTTCTTTTTCTGATAGTATAGGACTTGAAGTTCGCACTGATTTCTCAGACGGAGCTGGGCTTGCGGGTGTTACAGATTTGCCTACAATTTCTTCTTTCTCCGATGGTATAAGACTTGAAGCCCGCACTGATTTATCAGACGGAGCTGGGCTTGCGGGTGTTACAGATTTATCCACACATTCTTCTTTTTCTGATAGTATAGGACTTGAGGTTCGCACTGATTTCTCAGACGGAGCTGGGCTTGCGGGTGGTACAGATTTGTCCACAATTTCTTCTTTCTCTGATGGTGTGGGACTTGAAGTTCGAACTGATTTATCAGACGGAGCTGGGCTTGCGGATGTTACAGATTTTGCCACAATTTTTTCTTTCTCCGATGGTATAGGACTTGAAGCTCGCAGTGATTTATCAGACGGAGCTGGGCTTGCGGATGTTACAGATTTTGCCACAATTTCTTCTTTCTCCGATGGTATAAGACTTGAAGCCCGCACTGATTTATCAGACGGAGCTGGGCTTGCGGGTGTTACAGATTTATCCACACATTCTTCTTTTTCTGATAGTATAGGACTTGAGGTTCGCACTGATTTCTCAGACGGAGCTGGGCTTGCGGGTGGTACAGATTTGTCCACAATTTCTTCTTTCTCTGATGGTCTTCTTTCTCCGATGGTATAGGACTTGAAGCTCGCAGTGATATATCAGACGGAGCTGGGCTTGCGGATGTTACAGATTTTGCCACAATTTCTTCTTTCTCCGATGGTATAAGACTTGAAGCCCGCACTGATTTATCAGACGGAGCTGGGCTTGCGGGTGTTACAGATTTATCCACACATTCTTCTTTTTCTGATAGTATAGGACTTGAGGTTCGCACTGATTTCTCAGACGGAGCTGGGCTTGCGGGTGGTACAGATTTGTCCACAATTTCTTCTTTCTCTGATGGTGTGGGACTTGAAGTTCGAACTGATTTATCAGACGGAGCTGGGCTTGCGGATGTTACAGATTTTGCCACAATTTTTTCTTTCTCCGATGGTATAGGACTTGAAGCTCGCAGTGATTTATCAGACGGAGCTGGGCTTGCGGATGTTACAGATTTTGCCACAATTTCTTCTTTCTCCGATAGTGTGGGACTTGAAGTTCGCAGTGATTTATCAGACGGAGCTGGGCTTGCGGGTGGTATAGATTTGTCCACAATTTCTTCTTTCCCTGATGGTGTGGGACTTGAAGTTCGAACTGATTTATCAGATGGAGCTGGGCTTGCGGATGTTACAGATTTTGCCACAATTTCTTCTTTCTCCGATGGTATAGGACTTGAAGCTCGCAGTGATTTATCAGACGGAGCTGGGCTTGCGGATGTTACAGATTTTGCCACAATTTCTTCTTTCTCCGATGGTATAAGACTTGAAGCCCGCACTGATTTATCAGACGGAGCTGGGCTTGCGGGTGTTACAGATTTATCCACACATTCTTCTTTTTCTG
>SJJU01000735.1:0-22199 GCA_012932125.1 Conopomorpha cramerella | reverse complement strand
CCGCCACCTTCTGCTCCACCGCTTCTACCCTCTTCTCCATGTCGTCGACTCGGCGCCTGCAGTCGACCATGGTAGCGCGGAACTCCGCCATCTCTTGCCGCAGCGCCCGCAGCTCCTCGCGGAAACTACGCAGCTCCAGGCCCAAGTCAACCCGGAACTCTTCGGTAAGGTTGTGAGCCGTGTCGTTCAACGGCGAGTCGTCAATGCGGACTGGTGGGGCCGGTGGAGAGGGTCCAACATACTCCATTGGCACCGGATCACCCTTCGCTGGTCGTTTCCCTACCGGTGTCTCCGACCCGTTGTCCCGAGGCATCTTGCTGGTACAGTTGGGGCAACACCAAGTAGCTGGTGCTGGTGTATTTAGACCTACACAAGCCCGATGGAAATCCCCTTTGCACTTCGAACATACAGTGCCCTCTACACGGGCACTCACGAATTTCATACACGCAGCGCACTTAGCCATTTGAAACAATCAAATATGAAGCACAAGTCAAAAAGAATAAATGTTTGTAAATTGTACTTGTGGTTTTTTATTTCACTCACAGAGGTCACTAGTACCGAAAGTAGGTCAAATCTTCGCAATCGCTTGTGTATCACTTTGAGGGTAGAATATTCAAGTTTTGATTCACTCAACAAAATGTGTTGCTATTTCCCGTCCGTGAGTTTTCCGCCGTGAAAAAAATGATAATTCACTTTAAGTGACCTTTTGCGCGAAGGATTTTTCACTAAACAGAGTTCGTAGTGCAGTGTTTATAGTGTTTGTATTGAGAAACGGCAGACGCGTAGGCACTCGCTTGACAGACGTTTCGTCATCCGACCAAAAAAGAGAGACAAATATAATACGCTTTTGCTTTGCTACTGCACAAATAAATTATATAATATATTTGGTATTAAACAGAGCTGCTGTAAGGGTATTAATATTCTAATTATGGAGTAAATCTTGACTACGCCTTACCACACATGTGTCTTCGTAGTTCTATCCCGCTAATTACCATTCCCGTGGGAATTTCAGTTAGTTATTGACACCCTAGGGTACCTAAGCTAAGTACTTGCCAAGATTCTACGTTTAGCCGTTTGGACTGTGCGTCCATATATCAGACAGTGAACTTCTTCTTTTATGTATTTTAGGTTTTATGTAACTTTCAGATCAATACATAGTATAAAACAAAATTGCCTTCTGCTGTCTCTTCTCATGTATGTTTGGATGTTTAAAACTACGCAACGGATTTTCATGCGGTTTTCTTTGGTAGATAGAGTGATTATTGAGAAAGATTTATATGCAAAATACATACACATAATAGCGAGGAAATTGTATTAATAATGTATATACAAAACCACGTCTACGGGTCAGCTAGTATATATAGTACAAAACAAAGTACCCTCCGGCTGTCTGTTCCTATGTATGCTTATATCTTTAAAACTACGAAAATGATCGTGATGTGGTTTTCTTAAGTAGATGTTTCTTTAGGAAGGTTTACCTCTATATGTATAATACATGCCTTTTATATCCAGAGTAACATTGTTAATAAAGTATATTGGAAAAATAACGTTTGCCGGGTCAGCTGGTATAGTATAAAACAAAGTCGCTTTCTTTCGCGCTTTAAAACAAAGTGCTGTCTGTGCTTATGTATGCTTAGATCTTGAAAACTACGTCACCGATTTTGATGCGGTTTTCTTTTATAGATAGAGTGATTATAGACGAGGATATTTATAATACAGTCGTGCATATAATAGCAGGATAACACTTTGAATAATGTTAAAACGTAAATGGCGAAACAACGTCTGCCGGGTCAGCTAATATTATTATCCTTGAAGAGTATTTCAAACAATATAGTAGGTATATTAACCGCTGAGCCAACAGTACGATAACAAGAAAAGTTCCAGCCACAGAGAGAAAGATTTATTTCCGTTTACGAACTCATTTGGTGAACGCACGCTAAAATAAATGGGTGCCAGCATTTTTGTTAGGACGATCCGGTACGTTTGGGAAAGACATTCTCGTAAATGATCTTAACAGAAGCAATAAGGGCACGGCGGGTCAGGAAACACTGGTTTGATGTCCTGCGAGATGACATAACGTTCTCGCAAAAAGTGATAGGAAAAGGACGCATATCGAACAACGATATCATAATTGAAATATGAAAAATATTAATTGAAAAAAAAAACGTACAAGCGTTCTGTACCATTATTATATTAATTTTACAAGTGAAAAAATGCAAGTATCTGACCATCACGGTTATCTTATCTCTTAACCATCTGAAAAGAGAGACAAATGACCTTTTCGCGTTGGGAACTCGGAAAGATAGGTTCAGTTGAACACATTGCAGACAGATATTCTGAACTTACGTGGAGTCAGAAGGTTAGGACATTATTACAAAGACAAAAAAGTCATACCGGGGGGCCAAGCCGCGGCAAGGCATTAACGCGGGAGTGGTCGCCGTGGGGTTTTAGTGGGTGCGAGTCCCACATAACCCCGCCGCTGTCCCCGTTAGCGGTGGGGTATCCATAACGGATTTCCCCAAGACAAAAAATAAAGCCTGCTATACTCTCGGAGATGCATCGCTCTGGCATCTTAGCGAAAAACGATGTGCTTCGCTCTTTTATTGCGGACGTCAGTGAAATGAAATTACTATGCCAGAACGATTCAAATATCAGAGTTTAGTTGACTTAGGCCTCAGATGTTCTGCAAAGTGATACTATAGTATAAGCAATATATAGAACTATAGAACAATATATAGTCTATGGTCCAGTTGGTCGGATACTTGACTTGTAACCGGGAGATCGCGGGTTCGAGTCCGGCTACTGGACGTGTACCAATGGGACTCTTTTTCAGAGCCTATGTACGCAACGCAAACGCTCGTACGGTGAAGGACAACATCGTGATGAAACCCGCACACCACGAGGTGTGTGAACCCTATAACGGCGATGGGCTCACCCCCTGTCACGTCGGGTTAAATACGCTTGGTGAACCGTGGGCATTTGCTTTAGCAAGTGCCTCTGCCTACCCCGCTTTGGAATTAAAAGGCGTGAAGTGTATTTGTTTAAAAAAAAATATTGAAGTGCGGTGTACCAGGCGAACAGCGAAATGTCATCCAAATCATAACGAGATTCCATTTCATTCAATGTACTTCGCAGTACCTATAGTCTGGACTATAGGTTGTATGGGTGCCTAATAAGCAAGAGTGCTCCATCGTAGACCACATCACGGCCTAACACCAGACAGGGTGGTGGTCAAACACTTGCTTATTTGTTACGCATTTCAATGAAACTACGCATTCGGCCCACACGTGACCACGTAGTATGCAACTGCGTCGGTGCGTCGAGTAAAATAACACAGCTCGTAAGTAGGCCCGAGCTTGTCTTTGATGATATTCGCGCCGATATACCCGGTGAACAATCCCCAGAAAACCGGGACAAAAAAATATCCTATGTCCGTCTCCTGGTCAGAAGCTACCTACCCTCTAATTTTCAGTGTAATCGATTTAGCTGTTTTTGATTTATAAATAGTGTGACTAAAAAGACTACCCCCCTTACCAATAAAGGCGTTGTCACTTATACAACGGTTATTACAGGTCTACTTGAACTTGTTATTCCGTATTTGACATACAACTGGCAAGTTAAGTTGAGCTTTGTGTATCTTCGAAAAAGCGATTCCGCCATTATTAGTATGGCCCTATATTTTTTGTATAGCTTACAGATCAGAATAATACAGGCTGACCTGGGGTCATGATCCGTAACAACTTTTTTTATCTCAGAAAATTATAGCGATTCCAACAGTACCTATACGTAGTTATTTTAGTGACTGAGACATTTTCAATTTGTTTAAGTGTATCTTTTCTTATCCAACATTTACAACTAAATGTACACTTTATTTGGGAAAAGAATTGTACCATTGAAATCGTTATCATTTACTGAGTAAGAAAAAGTAAGTCCTATAGAGTAAGTAAATGATACGACGAGCGATGGATTTAGACTGCCTTGTTTATTGAATAAGCACACCTTAAATCTATGATATACACAGTATGAGTAATAGGTTATACATGTATATAACTATAGAGGGCTACCGTACGGTCCGAATCATGACCCCGAAGTTATTATGTAGGTATAGCTTACAGATCAGATATATTACAGATAGATATAGGCTTTACTTCATCCCGGATATCCCACGGGAACGAGACAAACTGCGAATAACCCCGTCGGAGTACTTCTATGAAAGAAATTAAACTGTCGTTCTTAAAATTAGACGTACAGAAATTATAATTTGGGATTATATTGAGTCAAAACATAAACTTGAAGTTCTCTCATGGGAATTATTTATGTAATTATCCAATAGAACTGTATTGTATTGGTTTTAGGTAATGACTTTTAAATGATGCCAGATTCCAGATGTTGCTGTCCCTTGATAACTGCCATTTTGGATGTAATTAAGATTGATTACGATTTGATACAGATAAAAAAGACACTTTGCGCCTTTTAACCCTAAAAAACAGATTTACCGTTATACGTAAATTTAAAAATAATACTATAATGATCTTCCTTTAGATTAAGGTAAAATAACAAAAAAAAGCAATGTTTTTCTTTACTGTTTTTTTTAACTTAGTCTATGGATCCAACAACAACAAACCGTTAAGATATTGACTGAGTGATTGATGTAGTCCCAATTTTTTTTGGTTTCATAATTGATACCATAGGTATTTAAGGGTTCTCAAAATAGGCAAAAATAGTTAAAAAACGACAGAGGCACTTGTTAAGCAAATGCCCACAGTTTACCAAGCGTATTTAACCAAAGGTATATATTATTAATAATATATTATTAATTAACCCTACAAATTTGTTTCGACTACAAAAAAAAATAGTGGTGTATCTATATACGACTATTACACTCTATATGACTATAAATATATACTATTACTTTACTCTATTATAGTCTAACCCCCTTACCAATAAACGCCTTTTTACTTACACAACTGTTATTACAGATCTACTTGAACTGGTTATTCCGTATTTGACATACAACTGACAAGTTAAGTTGAGCTTTGTGTATCTTCTAAATAGCAATTCCGTCATTATTGGTAAGGCCCATAGTAAATATATATGGAAAATAACTGTCGGTCGAATCTCAGGCCGAGGCCGATACGTATAGAACATATTGAAAAAGACGTTTATTTATTAGTTTAATAAAAGTTGTAATACTACTTCTATAAATCAGAAAACATAAGCCGCTCTAGGTACATAAAAATAATTCATCTTTTTTTTTCTTTTCTTGTCTCTTATGTTCAGCTTTAAAGCCGACAATTCTGCCACAAACAAAGTAGTTCTCTTTGTGTTCAAGTTATAGTATAGTCATAGTCTAGCGATAAAGTCGTCAATAGACAAAGTCGTGTCAAAAACACATTAAAACGTGAGGGTGGACCATCACATTACAATGCTGCGTGGAACATTATACTGGAATAACAAATTGATCAAATAGGAGTCCTCTCCTTTACTTCTCACTCTCACTACATTATTTTTCATCACCAGTACATTATTACACTAAATCCACCACATTAAGGGCCTTACTAATAAAGGCGCAATTGCTATATCGAAGATACACAAAGCTCAACTTAAATTGTCAGTTGTATGTCAAATACGGAATAACCAGTTCAAGTAAACCTGTAATAACCGTTGTGTAAGTGACAACGCGTTTATTGGTAAGGGGTAACACAATAATTGCAGCGAAAAATTAATTTTGAAAATGAGAAATAAAGAACGGCATTTGCATCCCATCGCTTCCCGTCACCTGATCATATAATTCATCTTTTTCGACGAGAGGTTTTCTGTCATTCCAAATTTTTTTTTTATACCTAGGCATAGATGTTCGAAGCAAACACATAAATGTCTCGAGTAAATCCTCTTTCGGCCAAACAAACGAGTCGCCTCTTAAACACGAATAGTATTCACTACCCTTGCTCACTAAGCAAACAGAAAACAGAAAAAAAGAAGCAGTGCTTAACGCGCCGGAAAAGCTATACGATGTTCTTTGCACATTGAAATTATGTTCACGGAAATGGGAAAATACAATCCACTAGGTTTCATTCTTTAGAAAAAGACTACCTTTAAATTCTAGTTAATTTTAATAAGCTGGGATTCATTTCAACGTTGAGATTCATGTTTTAAATATAAATTGAAATCACGGTAGTGTGTTGAAACTTAGAACGTTGAAATGTTGTGTTGCTTCTGTAATTTTTTTTTAATTTAAAATAAATGTGCATTTTTCTGATACTTACATTTAAACCTATACCTATATTATTTGTGCGATGTGGATGCGAGAAGCCGAGAACAGATCACAGTGGCGTGCAATTGGAGAGGCCTATGTCCAGCAGTGGACAAGTATGGGCTGATGATGATGATTATATATTATTTACATTATCATCAGCCACATGAAGTCCATTGCTGATCAAGGGCCTCCCCATTCATTGGATTTCCATGATCATTTGGGGGTAAATTCCAATAATATTTGTGCCTCTGCTTACCCCGCTTTGGGATTAAAAGGCATATATTTTTATCAGTAATGTTATTTACAAGTTGAATACTAAACATTCATACATACACTTCACGCCTGTCTCCCAGAGGGGTAGGCAGAGACTACAGATCTCCATATGTCACGGTCCTGACATAACCCTTTCGCTTCATCTACATTCATACATCTTTTCATACATGACTTCCGGTTTCGAGTACTTTTCACGCCACCTTGTCCCAGGGGCGGAAAACGATGTGCATTACTGATCTCGTAACTTTAATTCCACTGTCGTACTAAGTAAAACAGATATGCTCATCGGTCGCCGCTACGATGCCAGAGCAATGTAACTAAAAGTGTAGCAGAGTTTGTTGGCCCCCAGGTGCCCAGAAGGCTGGCATTGAGCTAGAAGGGAGCTTTGAGCTAGGTAGGACCCAGCCTTCATGTTGTGTGTGTGACTCTGAGCGTATCTCCTCTCTGTACATACATACACTTCACGCCTGTCTCCCAGAGGGGTAGTCAGAGACTACAGACCTCCATTTGTCACGGTCCTGACATACCCCTTTCGCTTCATCTACATTCATGCATCTTTTCATACATGACCTTCGGTTTCGAGTACTTTTCACGCTACGCTGTCCTCTCTGTATTGGTAAAAATAACAATAAAGGCGCATGCCAGTTCACATAACCAGTAAAAGAAATTAATTCGAACCGGGGGCGTTTTCTTTTGTTATTAAAATCATAAATTACTTTCATCAAGATTTGTGTTATATTACTGTATCATCATCATCAGCCGATATTTGTTATCACATGCCCATCGCCGTTATAGGGTTCACACACCTTGTGGTGTGCGGGTTTCATCATGATGTTGCCCTTCACCGTACGAGCGTTGCGTTGCGTATATTTTATGTTTTTTTATTTCCTGAAAAAGAGTTCCATTGGTACACGTCGAGTAGCCGGACATAAACCCGCGACCTCCCTGTTACAAGTCCAGTATTCGACCAACTGAACCACAGTTTTGTGTTCTTTAATAAATAAATAACAAAATAAGTACGAATAGTCTGTACAGGGCACAGGGATATCCTAGTTCGAGGTCAAGTAACCGTGTGTAAAACGTCCTTGGATACTACACACATAAAAAGTGTCTAGGGATCAAGTACATTTTAGAAGATTGCAATCAAGAATATATTTTTCGAAAACTGAATTCATTCATAATTTATTCAAATTTTGGTGATAAGTCATTGATACAGGCATGGTGAATTAGGTAGGAGACCAATCCAGAAGATTAGATTTGATTTAAATAAATTAGATTTTTTTAGAGCTAAAAATGTTCTTGATCCCTAGACAGTTTTGATGCGTTTATTATAATTATATTACACGTTATGTAACAAACCTTCGTAGATGTTAAGACCTAATACAAACGTCTCGTTCCCGTTCGTGGACAGAATCCATTGGCTGCACCATCTTTCACTCTAGCCACTCTTTAGCGTACTCCTTAAACCACTGTAACTTGGACCACCCTCCTTAAACAACCATTACAATGAACGGGAGCAAGATACAATGTTATATAGAAAATCAATAAGTCCATAAACTCCGTAGCTATGAGACGTCGTCGATACGAAGCAAATTCTCAAGAAGTTTCTACATCCACTGCATAAATAATGCACCTGTTACTTGAAGAAATAAGTTATGACTCGCGCAGAGTCAATGCATAACGGAGATAGGAGAAGTGAAATTGCCCCGTAGTGTTCCACGCGAGGAGACTGCAGTCAACATTATGATGAATCGATATAAAGAGAGTATTTTATCTCTTATGCATGTTGGGAGGTACAAAGATGTTTACACAAGTATTTTTCAGATGTTATCGACGTTAAAGGCGACATGGATTCTATTTTATATATAGACTAGCTGAACCGGCGAACTTCGTTCCGCCGAGTTACATTTTTTAATTAATAGTTTTGATTGATCTGAAACTTGATCTGATCTTATCTGAATATACAATATATAATGATCTGAAACACGTTTTATTAAAATCTTGCTTAAGTTATATATTTAAATAACGTATGATATTTGATAAAGGTTTATGTTATCTATGCCAAAACATCTTCGAAAATAACCCTTTGTTTGTAGATTTTCCCGCTTTACTGTTGACATTTTTCCTGAAATTTCTTTGCTATAAATCTCACCGAACCCGAGACCTTTTCAACGAAAGCAAAACGTTCGTGCGTTCTGCAGTTATAGCGTCAGGAAGAAAAACCCGACTTATTTTTATATAGTAGATCGGCTAGATCAGACTCAACTCAACTTTAAGATGTGGAGGTCGTAAGAGGCGACCGTGGGAACTCTCTAGAGGATAGTCAGCAGCGCTCTCTGTGAGTTAAACCACAACACCACTGCGATCGCCAACCCGCCTGCCAAGCGTGGTGATTATTGACATTTCCCCACAAATGATCTTTGAAACCATTGCAGTAGACGTCATGTGGCTGATGATGATGACGATGGTGCCGATGACGCAATCAGAAAAAATAAAAATAAATTTCACATGATAATTAATTAAGCATATTTGTATCTATGACTACCTATCCTGGCAAACATTTCTTGTGCCGTAGGTAGACTTGTACCTTATTTATTTGGAAGAAATACACCTTTTTAACCTTCCCTGGACTTACAAGTGTAATTCAAGACCAAAATTACCGAAATCGGACTAACGAACATCAATTCATTTTTATATAATAGATATAGACCATAGATTTATACTTTAGATTGTACTTAGTTACCTATTTTAAGAATTCTTGTCTGTTTTTTTAATAACTCACACATCTCAGTTAAGATGACGCCAATAAGGTAGAGGTCACATTTGTATTGCGAAAAGTAGAAAATAAACATGAATATCTAGCCACATTCACATGACTTTCAACCTTACGGTGGTAGAAAAGATTCTTGCCCGACTGTACCTACCTACCTCTATGTACAGTAAAAACAGTGAATCAAATTCCCAGCTCTGAAATCAGATAAATAATCCCACTAGAACCTCTCCGGTGCAGTGCCGTCGATATCAATGTGCGCGGTTCTCCACTCGATGTGTACTCGAAACATAAAAACAGTTGCAAAAAGCAATTACCTTGCACGATCATTCACCCCCTCTCCTGCCTCCCATAGCACCCCTACCCCTCCACAGTACATCGACGCACCAACTGTGTTAAACAGCTCTGCACTGAACCACCAGGGGGTCAAATCGACTAAACTATAACTCTAGGACGTTTATAGTTCTACGTTTATTTTCATCGACTTTTCGTTACCTATCTATTTTAGGACAATAAAACCCTATGAAGAGTTTGATCAAAATACTGGCTGATTTTAAGAGCACACTTGTTAATTAGGTACCTATTTACCCGTGACTTGAAGTACTCAAGGCTATATTGCGCAGGAAACACAGACTCCAGCAAGTCATTACATATCCTGGCGTGTCGCACTATGTATATAGATGCAGACCGTCTGGTCTGGGCGGGCGCTGCGCACGTGAACCGTCGAGTGCGAGTAGAGAGCTCTAATGCCAACGAACTCGCTAAGGATACAAATGCGTAGCGCTATTATAGGTAAACAATTTAACAGAGAGCCCCGGTACGCAAGGTCAAGAAGAGATTAAATAAAGCTTATTCGTAACAGTAGCTTCAAGGAATTAAGTATCAAGGAAACCAGAAACGCACATCGCTTACCGTAATCTACAGAGGTGTAGCAGATTTGGCCCTCTGAACGTATACTACCATTTTTTATCAGAATATATTTTAATGTGACCAAGTGGTTCGAATTCAACTCTAGGATGTGTACCGTCAGGGACTGATACTGGGGAAAACACTTCCAGGTGTAAATTTATAATTTGTTTTGTTTTCCATAGGCATGGTAAAGATTTGATGAAATTATGAAAAAAAAATACACTTCACGCCTTTTAATCCCAAAGCGGGGTAGGCAAACTGTGGGCACTTGCCCAAGTGCAAGTGCCCACAGTTTACCAAGCGTATTTATCCCAACGTGACAGGGGGTGAGCCCATCGCCGTTTTTGGGTTCACAGACCGTGTAGTGTGCGGGTTTCATCACAAGCGACGACAACGAACAAGCGTTTGACCACCATCCTGCCTGATGTTAAGCAGCGATGTGGTCTACGATGGAGCACACTTGTTCATTAGGTACCTATTCACCCGCAACTTGAAGATCTTCAGTTTGTACTGCGCAGGAAATACAGACTCCGGCAGGTCGTTCCACATCCTGGCGGTTTGCACTATGAAAGTGGACGCAAACCGTTTGGTTCGCGTAAATGGCAAATCTACCTGGTATGGATGACGTTTTGCCGAAAACAGATAACAGTGGTGTGCAATTGGAGAGGCCTATGTTCAGCAGTGGACAAGTATGGGCTGATGATGATGATGAAGATGGATGACGTTTTGCCGTTCTCCTGGTTGTACTATTGTAAAAAAGCGATGGGGGTATTAGGTTATGCAACTCCGTAGCACACTCTCCGAAATGCGCCCGATAGAAGACAGATAGGCTCGCAACTTTGCGGCGCAGCACACATACACTGTACATGATTAGTACGAACGTTGAATGCGTCATCTAGTCCCAGTAGTTCGATTATTTTGTCCGGTGGTTAATGTAAAATATACTCTATTTGGCACCTGTCATAACAAGTTCAACATTAAAATGGCCCTTCTTCTCTACATACAAAGGTTGACTTTTGTTTAGCATCAACCAAAATTTACCGAACAACTGAGACTAGACTGGTCGCATTATATCTATCTGTATAATTCTATGTTCTCTAATAAACATATCGTGTAAATAATAAACAAAATAAACTATTTAACGTTTTCAATTACACCATCTCCCAACTAACTACCCAACCTTTATTAAAACGCTGAACAAACTTAATATTACAATGTTCCTGGAATTCTTCAGGATAATATAAATAACAGCATCCCGCTTTGATAGTCCACGGCGCTTAATTGGTCTATGTTCTCATAAAAATAAGTTAAAAAGCTTTCTCTAAGCTTTCCGTGTAATTTACGACCTGTTGGTCTGGATAGGTAGGTACTGGAGGGACTGCTCGTAAAAAATCTACTCACAGGAAGAATTAGGAGCAAGATCGAGTCCCGAGGGACGACGGGGTTCCGCCCGTGACCGGAAAGCTTCAGCTCCATTCGCGCTCTGAATGTAATTGTTGAAGGAAATTAAATTAACATTTATATTCTTAATAAGGTATAGTCTATAGGGAAGACATCGCGAAGCTTATGTAGATGGCGCTGCGTATGGTTGACTCATAGGAACCTATTAAAGTGAAGAAAGCAATTAGTTCAATTTAAAGTTTTTTTTATAAACTAGCTGACCTGGATACGTTTTCCCAATATTAACAGTGTTTTTCTGCTTATATGCATATAAAACTTCCTTCTATGTACTAAATAATACCGCATCAATATCCGTTTCGTCGTTTTAAAGATCTAAGCATACATAGGGACAGTCAGCGGGAGGAGACTTTGTTTTATACTACGAGGGTGGATTGAAAAGTTCTCGGCCTACCTAAGAAAACAAAAACATACACAATCAAATTATTTTTATTTTTCTACATAATCTCCTTCAAGATATTGATCTTCACTTCTGTATATCTTATGTACTGACCAAATCATCATAGATGCCCTTCGTTGATAACCCCTTCTTATGGGGGTACTTGATCACGGCACGGTGCTCAATTTGATCCATTTCAAGAAATTACGTCGGATTGTTTGATAAATTAGTTCATATAATATCGACTAATAATTGAAAACTTTTTAAACTTCGCATGAATAATGAGCGGGAAACGGTTAAAAAAATAAATTTCTTTTTTTTTTAAACATTTCCGGGTGTGGCCTAGGCCGAGAACTTTTCAATCCACCCTCGTATGTAATGACATCCCCGAATATTTTCGTGAGTGTCAGAGACTGATGTACCTATACTTACTACTTTTTAAATAAATATATGATGGTGGTCAAACGCTTGTTCATAGTGATTAAAAAAATAAAAATAAATAAATAGTTAAGTAAAACATCAAGACGCATACAAAAATGCCTCAGCTCACCATTAAAACATTATGTCAGCGGCGGGAATCGAACCGGCGGCCGTCGTCAGAAGTAGGTCCTGACTACGTTACCGGCCATCATTATCTCACACAAAAACTACATACAGATTTTAATGAAAAATTTGCTGTAATGTAGCTCATATATTGTAATAACACATAGGTCATAATTAATTTCGAAATTCCCACGGGGACAGGATTAACAGCGGGTAACACCACCTGGGTACAGTTAATATGTAATACACACGGAGAAAAAAATCCAGGTAGAATATAAATGTCTAATTAATTATATTATGTATAATTCTGAAAGTAGTGACATAGACGAAGGCCGCACTCAATGATTTCCGTCATTTGGAGGGAATTGCCAATAATCGCCACGCTTGGCAAGCGGGTTGGCGATCGCAGTTGTATTGTGCTTTAACTCACAGAGAGCGCTGCTGCCCGGCCTCTGAAGAGTTCCCTCGGTCGCCTCTTACGACTTCAACGATGGGAAAAGTTGGGCTGGGGTGGTGACACATGTATTCTGTTCGCTGTTTTTTTTTATTCGCACCATATACGACGTAATATGGAACAAAGGACAACAATACTTCGTCTTTCTTTTTCGATATTATGTAATCTTAAAAAAAATCAGTTACTTTTACTCAGCTTGCTTCCTCGATTGAGAGATAGCTTTAGATATGTTGTATGCATAATATTATGGGTAATTCCCATTTGTTCTATAGAACAAGACGTTATTAAACGTTCATCCTTTTCCTTCTCTAAGAAAAGTGGGAGAGAGAAACTTGTTCTATAGAACTTCTGGGAATTACCTAAAATTATGTGTGACCCGAATCTTTCTCAGGAGTTTAATAGGAGGATGGAACTCAACGGTCACCCCTAGAACTAATTCCTATTCGCGTTAGGTAGAGGCAGGTTTTTTTTTGCCACGTCCTATTTTTTTTAATACGTAGCTACTCGTTCGTTTTTAATTAAAGCTCGCCTTGAATGAGTTAGTTCACGTGGTGCGGGCGGCTAAAGAATATTCACTACACCTGGTAAATATTCTGAAGCTTCGTGCTTGAGGTTCTTAGTAAAAGGAAGGAGTTATTTAGTCTCTTTTTACTTATTACAAAATGGACGCCCAGCGGTTTCTGTACAACGAAGCAAATTGTACATAATACTAGTCGCCTCGGCTAAGCTACATTCCCTCCCCTAGACGTATTGACATCACGGTCCAACAAATAATAGTATGCAGTAGGTAATTTTATGAATGTATAGGCATGATAAAGATTTACGTTATGATTTATTTAAATTATATTATTGATATTGTTGCAAACATTATATTAAATAAATAAGTACTTAAGTAATACATTTGTTTTGTCATAGGAAGACGTTTTTTTATTGGAAGAAGTGCCCCATATATTATAATAAATAAATAATAAATGTGGCAAGGCCATACGTAAATATAACAGATATCGGAATACTTCCAACTGAAATCGAGAGTCCGTTACCCAATGAGTAAATTTACATTAAAAACTTTCTTAAATAAAAGAAGAAATATACCAAATATTAACTTCAAAGCTTTCCATACATTTAGCTGGTAAGCCCTTCACTACGAGTATGTTATATTGAATTGAAGTCGGTGTCAACTAAAATTCAAAGTAAAACAGTTGAAAACTGCATAATAGCGCAGAAATATATAAAAAAAACAGACTAGGTTGTACCCAACCTAACCCCCTGGTTTTAACCTAGGTTGGCACTGACTAAAAATAGTGATAATTATAAATAATTTAATAGTCAAAGATGAGTTTCTGAAAGTATTACGTTTTAAAAAAAAAATTCACTTCACGCCTTTCATCCCAAAGAGGGGTAGGCAGAGGCACTTGCTAAAGCAAGTACCTACGGTTCACCAAGCGTATTTAATCCAACGTGACAGGGGGTGAGCCCATCGCCGTTTAAATAGTACTTTGATAAATTATTAGGTATTCAGTTGTCAATTACGATACGTTATTTATCGCTTTTTATTTATGTAGATACTGTTTTTATTTAAGTCGGTCAAATATATTTTTTAAAGTCATGCAATTGTTTTAAGTTATTTATATTGAATTGGAATACAAACACAACCGCTTTACACTTCAACAAGTAATTGAAAAACATAGGAGCCAGGAAAATCCCTCATTAACTCGAGTAGTGCTTGACATATCGATGAATGCGTTTATCGATATCACTGGTAAGTGCTTGAAAATCTGCGGTTTTGTTACAACAATGGAATTGAAACAAATCTGCCAATTTTATGCGCGAGTAATTACCACAGTACATGTGTACACAATACAACTTATATCTATGCTCTTTAGGCGCAGAGGACCTATGGGGAGATAGTGCTGTCCAGTTCACTTTTAGTTTGAAATAAGAGACTACTATACACGAGTTGCCGTGTGGTGACGGCGAATAGGATACATGTGTCACCACACCAGCCAAACTCTCCCCATCGTGGGGGTCATAAGAGGCGACCCAGGGAACTCTCCAGACGACGGCCAACAGTCACTGTGAATTACACCACAACACCACTGCGATCGCCAATCCGCCTGCCAATCTGATTACTGGCATCTCCCCCCAAATTATCACGGAAATCATTGGGGGAGGCCCTCGTCAAACATAGGAAACTTTTTACTAAAAAAAAAAAATGTTATATGTTCATTACAAAAACTAATCCTGTGGGAAGTGACTCTTTATATAAAGTGTTATACAAGGTTCACACGATGTTGTCCTTCACCGTACGAGCGTTGTGTTGCGTACATAAGCTCTGAAAAATAGTCCCATTGAGCACGCGTTTAGTAGCCGGACTTGACCCCGGTTACAAGTCAAGTATCCGACGAAATCACAGACGCTCTCTGTAGTATGTAACAAAATGTTAACAAAAAACTATGCCAGAAGAATCCTATAAGGGAGGGAGAAACCAATAACAGCGATAGTCTATGTAACTTTACGTAGGTGTATTACTAAAACAACGCCTCCGACTGTACTTCGTCTCACATTCTTTCCGCACAAAAAAAAAACGGCAACTCTGTAACAAAAGGCTGCAATACCCCTCATGTCGATCAATTACTTCGTTCTTTTGTAAATGAAAAATACCGCCATATCCATTCACGTTGTTCAGAAGGAACAACAGGGATGGTGATACAAAAAAAAAAGTGCACAGTCCCCGTGAAGGATGGTTCGGTGTTGCGTGTCGTGTGTAGTGCAGTGTAATTGTGTAGGTAGATAGCGCACGCACAATATCCATTGTCTGGGACCGCCACCGCATTGTCCGGGACCGCCCGGCGCATTGTGTGCGGTCCCGGAATGCCGCGATGGCTGCATGCGCGCTGACTGCGCCGGCCGGAAACTTAGGCGTTTTGATGCTGCGCGTTTAGGCGGAAAAACTTCATTATTTGTTAGAGAGTTGAACATTTTTAATTGCGCAAATTGTGAGGAATATACCAACGGTCAGTTTTTGGGAATTTGCTTGCTAGTGTCTGTACCTGTCTGCGTTTAGGACTCATTTATTTTTCTAGGAGGAAAAATAAATTAGCTTTTGATCACATAGGATTAAACTCATATGATCCAAGTTGCTGGCGGGAATAAAGGTGACATTGTTACGTGAATCTGTTTAGTTCCTTCTACCTAAAGACCTATTTCTCTCTCTGTGTTCTGTACAGTCGGTCATGAAATATCTATCTCATAAATATCTGTTTTACAAAATGTCAATAGAGTAGAGTTGTTGGTCACAAGAAAAAAACTTAAATGATTCAAATTTCAATTCAAAAGTCCACCAGCTAGTTATAAACAACACGTACCTATTATTCGCGCAATTTTCACCCCTGTTAATACATCACCACGGTTGATTCGATAATCTTTACACGTTCAGCGTGTGCACGGACCAAGCAACTATACCGTCGTACAATCGAATTTAGTCCTTCTTCATTCGCCGTTAAGGTCCTCGGGCCACGTATATTGGATATTGTGTTCAAGTATCGAGTTACTTTTTGCTGGTAGTCATCGGGAACAGGTCTGTAATCTGCTATTGGAACCTGTTAATGAGAAAGCGCAGGGAGATGGGAAAGCGTGTGGCAACACGATGCGCCGACGGCGTCGTTTCCGATTTCAATTGCCGTTGGAAAATAATAATAAGTACTCAGGACATAAGGCAGATTAGGTTTTGTGGTTACTTTAAAGAAAATAGAACTGACTTTAACTCTTTCCCGGACAGTAAACGCATATAGGCGTCATAACAATAAAACATCTATTGTGTCTATTTTACTGTCCGCCAATGTGTTAACCAGTAAGATATGAATAACACTTTTGTGGTTTTCTCATAGATGCAATTGTTGGAACTGAGCCAAATTTAAACGTTTCTTCCCAGTAGTCCCTTTAACAGTTCCTTTTTTAAAGGAGCAAGTGGGAATAAGTCAATTTATATGGGACCAAACGGGAGGTACCCGCTTAAAAATAAAAAAATAATCATCCAACCCAGTTAACACAGTCTACAGAAAAAATAAATAAAAATAAAAAGTCGAATTGAGAACCTCGTTGTTTTTTTTAAATCAGTTAATATTATGTAGGTGAGAGCGGTTGTGACTTTGTACTTTGTACACTTGAATTTAAAATTTGATGTTATTAATATTTAAAGACTTTAAGAAACTTATTTCACAATGGGAAAGCGCGTTATTAGTAAATATCTAACAAGGTTATTAGTAAATATCTAACAATAACAAAACTTAAAATAAACACAAGTAATATGAAGCAACCAATAAAGTTGATGCAATATTTCTAAGGCAGCTCTTGTGAACTCATTCAGTGCACATATTTTTTTCTTGAATGAGTTCACAAGAGCGAACGATAGCTGACACAGCACTGATAGTGAAGTTCTGGAAAAGATATATCTTTTATCGTAATAAGGCGAAACTTTTAGGCGTGCTAGAAGGCTCATATGCGACGACAGGCTGTTTGATGCTCAGCTACAAAGCATTGCTGCAACGTTGCGAGCCTATCTGTCTTCTATCGGGTGCATTTCGGAGAGTGTGCTACGGAGTTGCATAACCTAATAACCCCATCGCGTTTTTAATACAATAGGGCAAACAAAATAACGGCAAAACGTCATCCATACTGGATGGATTTACCATATACGCGAACTAAACGGTTTGCGTCCACTTTCTAAGTGCTAACCGTCACGATGTGGAATGACTTGCCGGAGTCTGTGTTTCCTGCGCAGTACAGTCCGAAGGTCTTCAAGTCGCGGGTGAATAGGTACCTAATGAACAAGTGTGGTCCATCGCAGACCACATCGCTGGTTAACATCAGGCAGTATGGTGGTCAAACGCTTGTTCATTGTGTTGAAAAAAAACTCTTTTACCTACGAGAGATTCACCTAGCGATCTCGCCTTTTGAGCTTCGCCTTTCGAGCGTTACTTTAACGAACTTACTCTACAGTGTTCCAAATCATTAACTAGTTGTAGGTACCTATCAATACCACCAAATGAGGGTATATGAAGGTACACAAGTGAAGGCGCGTCTCTGAACCTTTCCTTTCATAAACTACGGTTTCCACGGAAATTGTGACGTCCGCCCAATCACGCCCGCCCATTATAACCTGACCTCGCCTTTCATGTATTAATAGTACTAAGAAGAGAGCTCAAATAGCTTGGATTTTGTGCCGTTTGACGTGACCGCTGGTTCTAGAATGCACTCCAGACTGCACATTATGTGGAGGAAGCTAACATCCGTTTCGTAACGAAATGATGAGATAGGAATATTGGTTTAATAATCAATCGATTTTTTATAAATATTGTACTTAAAAATACACCCGCGTCTTTTTATTCTAAAGTAGGGATAATTCTGAAAGACGCGTTGGTGTAGAATGACTGCCTCTATTCCGTAGGGTCGTGGGTTCGATTCCCACCGCTGAGAGGTACTTAGGTGATTAGCTTTTAAGTACTTGTTGGATGTGGGTGTCTGGGTCCTGGGTGTTTAATTATGTATATATGTAATATTGTATGTATTGTTAAATATGTATTTAAGTATATTTCGTTGTCTGAATTCCTTAACACAAGTGCTTTAGCTACATAACATGGGATGAAGGCAATGAGTGTGTTGTTGTAAAAATATGAGAATGTTTATTGAGAGAGAGAGAGAGAGAGATTTTTGCAATTTATTTCTTTTTGTGTTTGTTATTCTCAGGAGAATGTTCATATGAAAAAAAACAATATTCAAAGCAGTTAAGGCTATCGTGAGAAGTATTTCTTTTAAAATTGAAACATTTATGAAATCATATGAACTATATTTGTAATTATCAAAACTCGGTTTTCATTTTACTGTCTATTCTAGCCCACTTTGACCACTATCGACCACCACATAACAGTGGTCACGTGTTGTTCGACAAGTGGTTGACCACCTTATTCATAATGTTTGTTTAACATTGTGAGTGTGTACCCACATTAATATGTTTGAATCTAAATATATAAAAGGAAAAGCTGACTGACTGACTGACTGACTGACATATCAATGCACAGCCCAAACGGCTAAACGTATGCACTTGAAATTTGGAACGGACGTAGCTTAGACACCGTAGGGGTGCACTAAGAAAGGAATGCCAGAAATTCCCACGGGAACGGAAATTAAGGGGAAAATACTTTTGTATGAAAAATCTAAACCACTCAAGCGTCTACGCTTGAAATTTGGGATGCAGGTACTACTAAAATACGCGAATGAAATCGCGGGGCGTCCACTAGTAATTTATATTTTTTGGAATAAACCCAATATACTTGGACATTCAAACACTTCTTAGAGTTCAACTCTAGGGTTTTAGGGTTATATGTATGTATGTAAAAGAGATTTTCTCTCTCTATCTTTCCTCTTGTGTCTCTTCTTGATCTCTTTTGTCTCTTCAACGACAATACATCTCATTTTTCTGCCCTTATCCCACACTAGGTGGGGTCGGCGCAACACGTTTCTTTCACATCTCTTTCATACATACTCATCATCAGCCGCATAACGTCCACTGCTGGACGAGGGCCTCCCCCAATGAGATCCGTCATTTGGGGTGAAATGCCAGTAATCGCCACGCTTGGCAGGCGGGTTGGCGATCGCAGTGGTGTTGTGGTTAAACTCACAGAGAGCGCTGCTGCCCGTTCTCTGGAGAGCTCCCTCGGTCGCCTCTTACGACCCCCATGACAGGAAAAGTTGGGCTGGGGTCACCGTCACCACACGGCTTATACATACTCGTTGGTTTTGAATACTCAGTATGGCCGGCCTTAAGGTTATTTGTGTCTCAGCAATTATCATGAAAGACTATAAATAAATACACTTCACCCACGCTACTTCTACACACTTTTTTTACATATTTCATTTAAAGTGTTCGTGGACCACAAACGCTTAATAATAAATGAAATATTAGTAGGTAGCTGTCAACTTTAAGAAGCATGCGAAAATTCGTGTAAAAGTTCGAATGTCAAGAACAGAAATTGGAATAATACCCGGTGTTCTTATTTTTCATCTGTCCATCTCAGAATTCAATTAGCCACTTGACTGGCCTCTATACTTTTATTCTCCCGCAAGCACTGTAAAATAAATCCCCGCCCGCAACTTCGGCGGGGAAACGTTAAAAAAAAGGAACAAGGAAACAACAAGAAAAATCGAAAAGAGAAAGGAAAACTTGCCCTCTCCCTCTCCGCTCGGAAAGTTCAACCAAACAAGAGTTCCTGAGTTCTCAACTCGGCAAATTGCATAAGTTGGCTGGATCTCTCCTTTCACTTAGTTCTTAGCACCTTTACTTTTCAGTGGGCGGCAACACTACTTCGCGATATGCAATATCGCTCATGAGAGTGCGGTAAACTTTCATAATAAGCTTTGTTTTAAAGTTGTAAGGTTTTTTTTTCTCTTTTCTGCCCACCTAGCATGGCGCTCGAGGCAAGATATGACAAGGTTTAAAATAGGATAAATGCATCATCACAGTCCCAAAACGGGGTAGACAAAGACACAGAAAGCCAACCAATCCCGTGTCAATGGATTGCCAGTCCCGTTAAATTTAACATAACTATTATGGTATGCATTTTATCAGAATGTACTCTGTTACCCGCAGGAGTGTTGCGTTACTTAAATAGAATCAATTGAAAGAATATATATTATAATTTAAGAAAAAAGATCCGTCTAATCTAAGTCGCCCGCTAATATGATATTTTAAAAGTTAACCTCAATCAATCTGGTCTGCTACCATGGGACCAACGTTGAAATAACTTCTTTCTAACAAAAAAGGAATCATCAAAATCGGTTCAAAAACGATGAAGTTTACCGCGAAATAAAAATAAATACACTTCACGCCTTTTAATCCCAAAGCGGGGTGGGCAAATATAAAATAAATACCGTGAATAAATATAAAAAAGCATATACCATAGAATTCATTAACATATTTTTTTGGAGTCGCTTAAAATACAGTTTGGTATGCGTCCACAACCACAGGTTTCGAACTCACCACCTCCCGACAAACAAATTTCGAGTACTCTATTACTAGGTACAACACACCCGCTGTCTATATCAATCGATACATAGAATAAAACAAGGTCACCTCCCGCTGTCTGTCTCTATTTATATGCGTCGATCTTTAAGCATTCGCAACGGTTTTTATGCGGTTTTCTTTAACAGACAGAGTGATTCTTGAGGAAGGTTTATATGTATGATACATGCATATCATCATCAGCCACGTGACGTCCACTGGTGGACGAGGGCCTTCCCCAATGATTTCCATAATAATTTGTGGAGAAATGCCATTAATCGCCACGCTTGGCAGGCGGGTTGGCGATCGCAGTGGTGTCATGGTTTAAGTCACAGAGAGCGCTGCTGCCCGTCCTCTGGAGAGTTCCTCCGGTCACCTCTTACGACTCCCATGACGGGAAAACTTGGGCTGGGGTGGTGACACATGTGTTCTAGTCGCCGTCACCGCACGGCATATATTAGCATAGCGACATTTTTTATAATGTATATTGGGAAAACTATGTATCCCGGGTCAGCTAGTTTACATCCCAGATAAATATGGGATAAACATGTACAAGAAAGCAGAATAACCAGGATAATTATTACTTAATACAGATACCATCCAAACATTAATTGTAAGCCCATACTATACCTCAATAACACCAAAGTAATTATGCAAAGAGCGAAATATCTCGGAAAGGAAGAATATTTTTATAATTTCCGCCCTCATTACGTGTCGCGGCCGAGGGCGGGCGGGTGCCGCTCGGCGTCAATCAATCGCTTCAGTCTCATCAATTACACGTCGAGAGCCGACATTCAATTAGCGACTATGATTGGAACGCGCGCGAAAAACCGGCCAAGACCGTGTCTTATTGTAGAATGATTCCTTTGTTAGATATTGGTATGCCGCATATTGCGGTTTGATTTGTATTTATATCGTACCTTAGAGACTATAATGTAATTATATTGCATTACAATGAACGCTCGGCTGTTTAACGTGCAAAATCAAAGTAATATACGGAGATTAACCCCCTTACCAATAAACACGTTGTGACTTATACAACGGTTATTACAGGTCTTCTTGAACTGGTTATTCCGTATTAGACATACAACTGACAAGTTA